>JAYXIM010050279.1:0-15997 GCA_037575425.1 Anastrepha fraterculus | reverse complement strand
TTATTTATTAAATTATAATTAAAATTATAAAGTAATATGTTTACTGCACTAGCTACCAGGGCTATCGGCTAAGTCATTACGTGAAATAATTAGTATTACTTATTGTATATTATATACTTATATTTATTTACATACTATACTTATCTATTATAATATCTTAGATTAGATGCGCCATGTTCAAATGTTTTAAAAAGTTGAAAATGAGTTTTACGTTGGTTTCTGATGCATTGGAGAGAATTTCAATTGGGTTTTTATTTGCAAAATATTGCGTGCGTAGATGGGAAATAGCGGTACAACTTAGCAAAATATGACGTACACTTAGATCAGATTTGTTGCAGAAAGTACATGAAGGTGGTTGAGAATTCTTCAAAAGGTATTCATGTGTTAGAAGGCAGTGGCCTAACCTTAGGCGTATAAAACATTTATTCATCCAGGTTGATGTGTTTGTTGGTAAGATGATCCCATTCCCATGAAGATTCACTTCTTTGTATTGGTGTTTATAATTGGACCAACTACGTTCTTGCCGTGAACCCATAGCTTTGGAGAATATATTTTTGATGGATTTTTGTCCGAACGGCATGTGGTAGTGGAGACACAATTTTAAAGCACGTTTTGCTGCTTTGTCAGCATATTCATTACCTGTAATACCTGCATGGCTAGGCACCCACATGAGTTTTACTTTTGGTGACAGACTAATTAGTAGTTGCTGTAAACGGTATAGAGGATCGACAGTAATACGAAATCTTTTTGCAGCTTTAAAGACAGATAGACTGTCAGTGCATATTACCGTTTTATTATTGATGACTTTAGTCACAGACAAAGCTGATAATATACCCTGCAGTTCCGCGTCAAATATGGTTGCATAGTTCGGGAGTAGTCCACAGGTTACAGTGTCGCCATTACTGTTTGTAACAGCAAATGAGACTCCATCATCTTGTTTTGAGCCATCCGTGTATATGAAATTCCAGCCATTCTCTTGCAATGGATTTGCTACGCTATAAAAATGTGACTGGTAAGTAGAGTTATTTGTTATTTCTTTACGCAGGAGAGTTAATTCATTCACAAACACGTTACTTTTAAGCGCCCATGGTGGAAATTTGGTGGCGGGGATCTTCATTGGGTGTGCGTCCATATTCAAATCAGACGCTAATTCTTTTATTTCGTATAGTGCTGACTTATGTGACATGCAAGTTTTCCTTTGTTTAAGAAGCTGAATTTCTTGATGTAGAATATGTTCACTGGTGCAAAATAGTTTGTAGACAATACGACTGCGTAGATATTGTATGCGGTCTTCAATTGATAGAAAGCCACCTTCAGCTAGAAGATTTTTTACTGGTGTCGACCTGAACGCTCTAAGGCTTCGCCTTACTGCCATGTTAAAAGGCGCCTTGATCTTATTAAGGGTGTCTTTGCTGCATTTACCATATATTTGTAGTCCGTAATCGATTTTGCTCTGTAACGTTAGCCTGGTGACACTAAGAAGAGTATTTGTGTGTGCGAAGCTTTTGTTTGAGCTTAGATATTTAATTATATTAAGCCTGGTAGCTAGTACATATCTTAAATTAGTACAGTGGGCCTTAAAACTATGTTTGTTGTCAAATATAACACCGAGTATGTTTAGAGTAGTTACATTTGGAATTTTAAAATTTATACAGCTTATATTAAAGGTCTTACAACTATGTTTTTTGCATATATGTAGGTGCTTGCATTTCTCTGATGAAATGCCAGCACCGGAGTATTCACTCCAACTTTCAATGGCATTTAGAGCGCTATTGAAAGCATCTTGAATTTTTGTTGTGTTTTTGTGACTGCAAAATATGTATAAGTCATCGGCATATAGGCAATGCTTTACGTTATGTTGTTGGCTAAGCAATCGACTTACATCATCGAATGCTATCAGAAATAGTGTAACTGAGAGAGGTGACCCCTGGGGGATGCCATTTTCTAACGGAAATATTGGTGATAAAGCATTATTAATTTTACACCGGAATTTTCTGTTGCTGAGGAAGGACTTAATGAAGTTGAATATCTTCGGGCCAAGCTTCCATTCTTGTAACTTTTTTAGTACAACGTGACAACCAATTTTGTCGAAAGCTTTAGTGAAATCAATGGAAAGAATAGAAGTGTGGTTTCTCGAGGATATATTTTTAGAGATGTGGTGGTCGAGGAAGAGTAAGACATCTAGAGTGCTTATTCCAGGTTTAAATCCAGTTTGAAATGGAGATATTTTATGTTTTTCCTTCAGAAACCACATTAGCCTTGTCGATATTATCTTTTCCATAGTTTTACTGACACACGAAATAAGGGAAATCGGCCTGTAGTTAGCAATTGAGCCAGGATCTTTATTAGGCTTTGCTATTGGAACAACGAGAGCTGTTTTAAAGCTTTGGGGAATAATGCTAGAACTCAATATAGCGTTGTAAAATTTAATCAAACGTTCTTTGAAAATCACAGGAGTAAAACGCAGCATTTGATAATTTATATCATCAAGTCCTGGTGTAGTTCCTTTCATTGTTTTAAGAATTGATTCTAATTCATAGAAGGTAATATCATGTTCAAGGTGAATGGCCAAACTGTCTATGTAGTCGGCAGGGCGCGCGTGCGAAGTATTTTTTGATTGGTCAATGAATTGTGAAGGAAAGTTCGATGTGAGCGATGCCTCGGAAATGTACCTGGCGAATTCTATGGAGATGTCCGATGGGTCGGAAAAAATCTGGCTATTGGAAGTTATGGATTTAGGGATTTTCGGTGTATATGTACCTGTAAGCGTCTTTATTCTTTTCCAAATGCTTCCTGTTGAAGAATTTGGGCTTAAATTTTTTGTGAATTCTTCAAAACTCTTACGTTTAGCAAGTCTTTTTTCTTTGTTGAATCTGGCATTACATTTTTTATATGTTATAAGTGTGAAAGTACAGGGTGACTTTTTGTATGTTCTCCACGCCGAAACTTTTTCGGTTCGCAGAGCGTTGAGCTCGGGTGTCCACCAAGGGACTCTCCTTGAAGCTGTGCGGGAGTGAGCTACTGGAATAGAAGAGTTTGCAGCTTCGCGTAAAGATTTTTGAATCGTGGCTGCTTCTTTGTTGATATTTTGGGCATCAAATGCTGGTAGACGCTTCGTAAGCAAAATTTCTTGATACTTATTCCAGTTAGCCTTTGATGTGTCATATTTTTTGGTTTTGTTGAAGCAAGAGAAGTTTGTGGGACATAGAGTGATAGAGCATATTATGGGGAAATGATCGCTGTTGTGCAGATCATCTAAGGTGAACCATGAGGCGAGCGGAAGTAGTTGCGGGGAACATATTGTTAGATCTATGTGCGTAAAGGTTTTGTGTGTAGAAAAGTGAGTTGGGCTATTGTTGTTTAGAATTGCTAAATTGGAATGTAGTATGAAGTCTTCGACTATAGTGCCTCTGCGATTGGCCATTGGTGAGCCCCATAGTGGACTCCAGCTATTTAAATCTCCACAGAGAATAACAGGAGTGGTAATGTTAGATAATAACTGAATTAAATCTGAATCTGAAAAGGCTTGGGCTGGAGGAATATATAGAGAAAAAATAGTTATAGGAGTTTTTAGATTAATTTCAACTGCCACTACTGACAGATTAGAATTAATGGATTTGAATTTATGTGGGATGCTTTTATGGACTAGTAGTCCACAACCTTGCTTAGCATGATTGAAGTGGGAGAAGTTGTGAAAATAAGTTGAGTATTGTTTAGGAGGGTATGGTGTAGAGTTATGTCTCAAGTGTGTTTCTTGGATACAAATTAAGTGGGGGCTACGATCTTTAATCAAAGTTTCTAATTCTATGTAATTGTTAAAATATCCCTTCATATTCCATTGAAGAATATTAAGAATCATTAACGATATTTATAATGGTTACCTATTGTACTATTCAGATTATTTCAGAGCAAAATAACCTATAGTACGGGTTCTTCGTGGTCGCTGTTGAGGATGTCTGTATAAGTTTCTTTAGTCACTTTGTTGCTTAGATGTGAATCTACACATTCCAAGTGCTCATAAGAGATGGTTGTAAGAGATTGTTTTTCTGTTGGATTTAGGTTGGATGAAAGAGATGTAGCGTTATTTGAAGAGCATGTGGTAGCAATGTTATGTTCGTTATTGAGTAAAGAGGAGTTGGGTGTTGAATTAATAGAGTTACGTATCGAAAGAGATTGGGGAGTTACCGTGTGTGTAGTAACTATATTTTGTTGAGTAGAAAAAGATGAGAGGTTTGAATTTACATTAGAGTCGTGAGTAGTAAGAGGAAGAGAGTTGTGTGAAGTAATGAAGGAAGAGAAGAGAGCTTGCAGATCTGTTGTGTTGTAGTTGTTATTGGTATTTTTTATCAAATCGAATGATTTATTGGGTCCGTTAGAGTAAGAGTTATGATTGGTTTGTGATGGAATCGATGGGTCGTTAGAGCTGTTTGAACAGTTAGAAAGAGAGATGGAGTTTGAATTGAGTGTACTTGATTGCGGTTGTGTGGAGTTAGCAACCGATGCATAAGATTGCTTTGAGTTAACGGGTGTGGGATTATGGATTTTGTACAGACGTTTAGCTTCTTTATAATTACACTTGTTCTGTGTTTTTATTTTCAATATTTCTTTTTGTTGCAAATATAAAGGGCAGTGTTTGTCAGAAGCTGAATGAGAGCCAAGACAATTTGCACACATGGTACGTTGACATAATTCGGGGTTGTGTGGGGGCAAATTGCAATTCTCACAAGTGGGGTTGTTGTTGCATCTTTTGATAGTGTGCCCGAGTAGTTGGCAATTTCTGCATCGCATTGGTGTTGGGAAATATTCTTCTACTCTTACTGAGTACCAAGCGATATCAATGTCATGTGGGACCTTGTAAAGGTTAAATGTCAGAACGATTCGGCCTGTTGGGACTTTTTCTCCGTTACAAATTTTTGTAAATTTATATACAGCAACAACACCCTGGGATTTAAGACCTTCAAGAATCTCTTGTTCTTCTGTGTTCGCAAGATTTATATCAAAGATAGTACCTTTGCATGTATTTAATGATGCGTGTAATTCAATTGAAACTGGACATAAACCACCGAAATTTTTGCATTTTAGAAATTTTTCCGCCACTTTATTTGATTTAGTTAGTACGAGTAGGCTACCATCGCGAAGTATGCTCACTGAGCTATATTCTGTACTAATGCTATCCAGTGCCTTCTTTTTAGCAAAAACGCTGTATTTAGCAATAGGGTTGGAGGTATCAGTTGATTTAATTAAAATAAATTTCGGATCATTTGCGTTGATTGTTTTCACTGGTTCCGGTAATACCGGGAAAGAGTCTTCAGTGATGATGGGTTTTTTGCGTTTAGCTTTTGGGGGCTTAGGTATACTGTCGGACAGTATACTATACCGATTCCCCGAAGGGATCGGGGAAGCTTTCCCCATTTCAAATACTCACTACACGTTTGTTTTTGTAAACTTCTAATTTGAAGAAATGAAAGAGAAAAGTAACTTACTTATGCGAAGTAAAATAAGAGAATAAAAATAGCACACTTGGAAATGTCACTACGAAAATTGAAAGTCAACGAGAGAACGATTGTGGGCACAACTGCTCGGTACGAAGGTTAATCGGTGACTTGAGAGCGGATAAATTTTAGGCGAGCGCCCATTTTTGGCAAAAAAACTTATTGTTCAAGCTGAGTACGAATTCTAAATCAGCTGGCAAAACAACAACACAATCCAAATGATGGCGTCAAGCGAAAGCAAATCCGGTTGTTTGTATAAAATGATTTACTCTGCACTGCCATTTGACCAAAGTTGTTGCTCCATATGGAATATTGCCAAGAATGATAGAAAGAAGATTGCGCCCATCAGAGAGTGCGTGACGTCACATTTATCCGAGTTGTGCAGTATTACCAACCATTTGCTCTTCGCAATAAATTTAGAGCTTTCTTATACCGAAAATGCGAAAATTTTTAAGTTTCGTATTTGTTTCCTCTTTATTAATTTAAAGCTACCGAAACTTTAAGATTAAAAATAAATTTATTATTATACAAAAGAAGTTTAAAAAAGGCCACTCTGTGAATATTTTAGTGCTAATGAAAATTAGTTGGTTCTTATAAAATTTGATATTTTGAAAGTGTGAATTTAAGTTTTTGCTCCTTTTAAGGTTATGCAAGAATATTAAATGTCCCTCTCTCAACTCTTCTTAAGATTGAATGCGGATTAAAACCATAGAGGTGTAATCGTTTCTTCCGGCCATCAATCCTTAGTGGGACATAGGGGATCTAGAGATGTATTCATTGCAAAAATAAGCCACAAAATTCCAGAAAATACTAAAGAAACCATACTGACATTTTTACAATACGAGTACCTTATCTAGTTACATAACCTCAAATATAGCAAATAAGTCGTTCCCTTAACAAAAGAGTCTCGCTTACCAAAAACAAAAATCATAAATTAAATTGTACATAAGCATAACACATTTATTTAAAACAAACGCATATTCTAAAGACAATTTGTCACGCATACAAAGTTCTTTAAGTGATTCAATAAAAGTTTGGTGTTTTATTTTCTTTAAATGGGCATTTTAGTGCGTTTTTATATCCAAAACTAGGCAACACTGCAGTAGCGAGAGAGAGATTTGACTGCCGAAAGCAGAAGAACACCAACAACAACTGCAATCGCGGTGCAATCGCGGGCAATGCCACCAGATGCTAAAAAAAGTAAAGCTAAATAAAACTGAGTGAATTATTGAACTAATTATTAAAAAATGTATATTTTACAAAATTATAAACATTACATTTTAATTAGAACAGGCTAAAAAAATGTCATGAAGAAAGAACTAAAACGCCGAGACTAAATAACAAAAAAAAATGCTAAATCAAGTTACGAAAATGGTAATCTGGCCATACTGGAGCTAAAATCACGTAACTCGTTGTCGAATTCGCTGAGAGCAAAGTAACGGGACCACGATAGGCGCCATCTCATTATTCTTTCCATCATGGAATATTGCTATTATTTAGGGTAATACAAAAATAAATAAAACAATTTTAATTTCATAAGCAAATACTACTAATGCATATTTAATAGCCGCATAAATTAAATACTTATACATCTGTTTTTCAATACTGGCTAGACAGAGTCAGTTCTGTAACGGAAACTTATCTAGTTTTTTATTTGTTTTCGGCATTTCCAATTGAGTAGTTAATCACAAATATGCCAGACAGCTTAAACAAAATATTCTTTCTTCTGCTGATAATTCAACAATCCGCTATATGTAACGGCAAGGTAGTCAGACATAACTTTTGATAAAGTTCCATTTCTATTGTATAAAACTTCCATTGCATTTCAGAACAACTTTGGCTTCAGTGTGGTCTATATGAACGCATCCTACAATCCCGATAAAATGAGTGATTTTAAGTATAATTACCACAATGAAAAACCTAAGGCAAAGTTATTTTATGAGTTCAAATTTAAAGAAACTATTACACATTTAACAGCACATTCAAAAATCGATATGTTGCATGCTGATAATAGGAAATTCAATCTCTTGGATGTTACTCTGGATGCCTGCCAATTATATGGATTATTCAAGTCGAAAAATCGTATATTGGAAATTTGTTCGCGAGAACTAAAGCGAGTAACAAACTACAGGGGCTGCCCAGTCTTGTCGGTGCGTGTGAGATATTAAAAGATTATTTTTTACATTGGAATTTGTGTCAATTCCATTTCGTTTTCTTTCTTTTCCTAGAACAAGACGATATGCATTAAAAATTACACCATTGATCCAGATTCGTTTCCACCCTTTACGCCGTCATTCTATTGGATTGCAGAAATGCATTTTACAGCGAACGAAGTACACTATGCTTCCACATTTTTTAAGGGCAAAATTTACAAAGTGTGGAATTGAACAAATGCTAGCAAAGTTGAGCGCCTTATAGGATTCTAAAGTAGCTGCACAGAATTTTCCTGTTTTCCATACTCTTTAATTTTACTTGCAAAATGTTTGCTACTTTGATTCATCCATTTGTACGAAATATTTGAAATTTTGCGTCATTTATAATAGAACGTCTAAAAATTAAGGTTATATGGCAGTTAGGCGCGGTGATTGACCAATTTCTCTTATTTGCAATACCAACCTTACTCGGACAAAGTGAGAGCAAAGTAGGAGTGTACCAAATTTAATTGAAATATTTATCAACCCATACCTACAACATAGTATACTTATATATTGAAATAAACACACTAGAATTTGTTATTTTGATGGGTATTTATCATAGTGAAATGATTTTTAAAGATGTTCTACGTGGCAGACCGTTATTCGGCTCTGAGCGAATTTGAGCGATGTGCTAATATCGCTTGGGATAGCTTGTCGTAGTGATAAAAATCAACAACAACAGGCCAAGTGAAGTGGAATCTAAAGTTCACCTCAAACAATTTGTTCACCATACCTAACGGGAAAATCTGGTAGTCTATCATCCTTGGGTATTTATTACGCGTTCCACCTACACCGGTCTCTGTTTAACATCAACTAATCCTAATTTTATGCCTCTCACCTATTTCTAATACTCCTCTCTCTGCTGCTGTTCTCTACAAAATGTATGAATTAAGTATTGCTCGACTTGTGGATAGTCAGATACATACCGTATGTATGTATGTATGTGCCTATGTGCACATTCAGATTTAAATAGCAATTTAATATAAAATCGAAAACTTAATTTTCATGAGCAAAAATAGATTAATGATTTGGCAAATATGAAATATTATAAAGTAATTATAAATTTAAAACAAATTTATTTAGTCATTATACAAATTGTAGTTTTGTGTGCGGCACCGACTAAGGTGGCAGCTTAGGCCGAGTTCCTGCTTCAGCGTTTTGTGCATTTCATTTCATTTTTGCTCGTTGTGAACGTCAAATATTGAAGTCTTCTTCTTAATTGGCGCGATAACCGCTTACGCGATTTTGGCCGAGTTTAACAAAGCGCGCCAGTTGTTTCTTTCTCGTGCTAACCGGCGCCAGTTGAACCAAGTGAAGCCAAGTCCTTCTCCACCTGATCTTTCCAACGCAGAAGATACCTTCCTCTTCCTCTGCTACCACCAGCTGGTTCCGCATCGAATACTTTCAAAGCCGGAGCGTTTGTATCCATTCGGACGACATGACCCAGCCAATGTAGCCGCTGGATCTTTATTCGCTGTGCTATGTCTATGTCGTCGTAAAGCTCTCATACAACTCCTCGTTCCATCGCCTGCGATACTCGCCGTCGCTAACGTGCAAAGGTCCAAAAATCTTCCGCAGAATCTCTCTCTCAAACACTCCAAGTAACGCCTCGTCGGATGTTGTCATCATACACGCTTCTGCGCCATACGTTAGGACGGGCATGACGAGAGCCCTGTTGAGCGCTCGTTTTGTTCGTCGAGAAAGTACTTTACTACTCAATTGACTACGCAGTCCAAAGTAGCACTTGATGGCAATAGAGATGGATTTCAAGGCTGATTATCGGTGTTAATGCTAGTTCCTAGAAGTCTCTTACAACCGCGAAATCATAATCTGTACCTACTCTGCTCGATAATCTATGTTAATTTTTGAATAAAAGCTTCGGTTTTAAGGAGTCAAGCTACTCGACTGCAGGAACAGGAGCTTCTTAGAGCTTCTTACAGCTTGTATCCGAAGCCTTGGCAAACTATGGCCCTGGATGCAAAATTGATGGGGTGCCGTTGATTGTACCATTTCGAATGACTTTGAACTGCCACCTCCCTTAATGGAGGGTGAAACTGCACTCCCGAAGATTGGACTATAGTGAGAGACCTAAGGCCTAAGTATTAGCTAACGATCGAAGCAAATTCTCAAAGACCTGCACGATAAATTGAGATACGGGATAGGGCATTTTAAAGTGGTCCTACGAGTAGAAACAGACAAGCGCAGCAATGAAACCACAACCGCTAAAGGTTGTGCAAATTAATTTGCATCACTGTAGGGTGGCAATGGAGGACTTGCTGCTCTTTTTGTAGAAGGAAGGAGTCGGTGGATCATATACAGGAACCGTGAATTGTAGAGGGCACGCTATTGGTTCCCGTCACTCAAGGCAAGATAAAAAGTTGCACCCTGGTGGTAGGTTGCGATGCGACATTAATGGACGAGGTGAGTCTCTTTTTGTATACTTAATCTCTATTAATCTCAATATATGTTAGCGGGGTAATCATCCCACATACTATAATTGGATTAGGCAGGAGGTTATTGATCAATCTGATATTATCAAATTCAGGCTCACTAAGGGTTGACAAGTACTTTGCCGAAGTGCTCCTTTTCTGATCATCATAGAATCGTGTTCACGGTCAACATAGAAGAATCTAAACGAGGAATCCAAGAAAGGCAAATTGGTCAAAGTTCTCTAAGTTTATGGCTAAGTTAGATCCCCCTGAAGAGGAGAAAACCACTAACGTCTACAGTTTAGTAAATAACATCAATTTGCTTTTCGTAGATCTTGTTCAGTAAGTATGCACCCAAAAAAAGCAAACAAACTTATGGTAGACCAGGGAGTTGAAACTACTAAAAAGAGAAACAAGAAGACATCACAAAGCAGCAAAGGCGTCAAAAACGACAAAGCAATGGAAATAGCAATGCCTTTAAGAGGCAAACAAAGAAAAAAGCAAAGGAAGAATCTTGGGGGAGGTTTTGTGAAGAATTGAATTGGGAGACACATCTGATCTTTAGGGAAAGTCTAAATTTCCTAACGTTACACAAGCACATTCAACGCTTTTACACCTCAAGCCGCAAAGCATCGACCGAAACGAAAAAATGAATAGATTAATTAGAAAGAGGCTGCTACAGCTACACCAATAGGAACTGGATCCTTCTTGGCCGTAGAAAAGCAAATCATTTCAACAAATTTGCAATGGAAGAGAAGATGTTAACAGAGTTGGCGGTTTGACTTACCCTCAAAAGGTTCTAAAAAAATGCTGTAGAACAAACTTACATCGTCCTCAGGGGCTACAGCATGGACTGTGAAGCCTCAGGCATTCAAGCCTGCTAAACGGTCGTAGGGGACAGCAATTGGCAGAGCAAATAGACGACTCGACATTCAGCACTGTGAACGACGAAGCCCCCACCAGGCTAGTGGGCAAATGCAGCAGCTCGCCTGGCCTAACAATATGCTATCGCTTGCATCAGACCAGTTGCCCATTATCGTTTCGATTGACCTCATTGAATTCTCTTAGAGCGCGTGCAATAGGAACATTACGCGCATAATTCGTGTTAAAAAATTTAAGATAAAATGGATAAGTATTGCGTAGAGATCTAGTAGGAATATGAAAGTAAATAAATAGGGATGAACAATCAATTTCTCCTTTAATTACACTAAAAACAAGAGACAGTGAGAGTATACGAGTAGACCTTTCACTCTGTAGAGACTTTAAGTTAATTAAAATCAAACGGGAATAAAAGGAAGGGATAGGATTTGAGAATTTTAACAACCTGAGAGCATATTTGAGGAACACCTTCCGTGTACGCTCAATTCTCTCAATTGCAAATTGGTGGCAAAGCCTTCAGATAAATTTTGCATATTCTAATCTAGAGCGAATAAAGGAAGTAAAAGGTAATTGCAGTGAAAGTGGGCGCAGTTGACGTGTTGATATTAGCAGCGGCAGCTGCAGCATAACTGAGAGAAGCAGTGGGTGTAGAAGTCGGCGTCATTACACTAACACAAATGGCTGATGATCTTCTTAATGGCTCTGCCGCTATCTTGGCCGCTCTCTCAACACAGCAGCATGAGAATTAGTGTCAGTTAAAAGATTAGTTCGGCTGAAGGCCTCTAAGGGTAGATTCACACTATGGTGCCAATCACGGTTCGTTCTCGGTCTAGTCTCGGTTCGGTAAAATCTTTGGACATCTACATTTGTGTTCTTACATCGGTCCAGTCGCGATTCATCGTTCGTCGCACACACACACACTATCAGTACAAGTCGCGGCCAGTTCGATCACGCTCCAGCAAAATATTCTTCGAGCTTGATCGATGCTGGAGTGTGACTGTACCGAAACTTGAACAGCACGGATAGTGTGAATACAGTCATTGTTTTTCGTTTGTGAATATTTTACCGGACCGAGACTGGACCGAGAGCGGACCGTCATCGGCATCATAGTGAGAATCCGGCCTTAGCCAGTGCTGCGTTTTGATATTTATGTATTAAAATTAGTTTTCTATACTAATATTATAAAGAGGAAAACTTTGTTTGTTTGTTTGTTTGTTTGTTTGTTTGTTTGTTTGTAACGAATAGGCTCAAAAACTACTGGACCGATTTTAAAAATTCTTTCACCATTAGAAAACTACATTATCCAGGAGTAACATGGATTACATTTTATTTTGGAAAAAAATAGGGTTCCGTAAGATATTTGGATTTTTCGGACACAAACTGAAAAAAATCTTATATATAAAATAAAGTGAACTTTTTGTGTGTGTTCGCTAACCGGCCGTGTCTGCACCGAATTAAACCAAACTTACACACATTGTTAAGAAGGTATTGAAGAGGGTTTCCGTATAGTTTGGATACCTATTGGTGGATAGGGCTCGAGATATAGGTCAAAACGTGGACCCGGGTAACCTTCGGATGTGTATGTACAATATGGGTATCAAATGGAAGCTGTTGGTGAATGCTTTAGTACAGAGTATTTTTCATGCCGCTCCGTGACTGGGGTCTCGAGATATAGGTCAAAACGTGGACCCGGGTAACCTTTGGTTGTGTATGTACAATATGGGTATCAAATGAAATCTGTTGATAAGTGCTTTAATACGAGGTAATTTTCATACCTATTGATGACTAGGGTCTGGAAATATATGCCAAAACGTGGACCCGCCGTGTCTTTGCACCGAATTAAACCAAACTTACACACATTGTTAAGTAGGTAATGAAGATGATTTCCGTATAGTTTGAATACCTATTGGTAGATAGGGTCTCGAGATATAGGTCAAAACGTGGACCCGGGTAACCTTCGGACGTGTATGTACAATATGGGTATCAAATGGAAGCTGTTGGTGAATGCCTTAGTACAGAGTATTTTTCATGCCGCTCCGTGACTGGGGTCTCGATATATAGGTCAAAACGTGGACCCGGGTAACCTTTGGTTGTGTATGTACAATATGGGTATCAAATGAAAGCTGTTGATAAGTGCTTTAATACGGGTAATTTTCATACCTATTGATGACTAGGGTCCCGAAATATATGCCAAAACGTGGACCCGTCGTGTCTTTGCACCGAATTAAACCAAACTTACACACATTGTTAAGTAAGTATTGAAAATGGGGTTCGTAAAGTTTGGTTGTAATTCGGAGCACTGGCAACGGGTACAGCATTCTTTTGAACCAGCCATAATGTCGCTTACTTTTTTAACGCTTGGGGCGGAACTGAACTGTCAAATTGACAGTGTGAGTTACAATGGGTCAATATTTCTTTCTGATTTGGATGCCATAAGGAAAAAACGTAAGTGCAACATGTAAAAATTGTTTGTGAATTTTTTGGAGTGGATTTTGGAACAGTGAATAATTTCTTACGAAATTTGAGAATTTAATGTGAAATCCGAATGAAATTATGTGTTCGTGAAAAAAAATTTTTTTCGTTTTTTTTTTGAAAAATATAAATGGATAATGGTTAGAAAAGCTCCAATGCTTAATAAAACATATAAATTGAAACGAAAAATTCATGGATGATCAGGAAAAAAGACGATTGTTTATTCATATGCGTCGATTTGAAATTTAAAAACAATCTTCTTTTTTCCTGATTTTCAATTTATATTTTATATTTACTCAAAAACAAATAGAAAAACAAAAAATATTGTTTATGCCAAAGCGCTTGAATAAAGAATAAAGAAATAAATAATATGAAAATCATATATTTTCTGTTCTAAACCATATATATTCTATTTTAGTGTGCCCAGCGAAGGGGGCCGGGTTTGCTAGTGTTATATAAATTTAATAAAATAAAATAAAAAATAAATAAAAAAGATTAGTTTAGGAAGAGGGGTAAGACAGCATTCACGTTTACAGCAAAAGTAGGAGAGTTTTTGTGATATTTGCACTTTTAGCTTTCTTATCATGGCACCCACATGCGTGTATACAACGACCGAGTTCGTTAACTTCGATTATAAGCAAGGCAAGAGTAGAGAGGACACCTTCGATGCTATTTTTATGCATGGGTCTTAGTTCGGAGTGCAGTTCTTCTGTTTTTTCGATCAAAAGCTGTTTGTCAAATCGAAGAGCACTAATAATAATCATTACACATACATGACATACTTTGTTTTGAGAGCAACAATCTCATCAAGAACGGTTTGTAGGGAGATAAGTGAAATGCGTTCAGTTTCTTCATTTGTACATTTGTTGTACCGACGGGGTATTGGAATTTTCATTAATTTGGGCGGTAGTTGGCGAATTAGTTGATGTTAGGCTTTTCTCCACTAACGGAAGGAGTAGGAGAGCGGATAAAATTTCGGCGAGCGCCCATTTTTGGCAAAAACACTTATTGTGCAAGCTGAGTAAAAATTCTAAATCAGCTGGCAAAACAACAACACAATCCAAATGATGGCGTCAAGCGAAAGCAAATCCGGTTGTTTGTATAAAATGATTTACTCTGCACTGCCATTTGACCAAAGTTGTTGCTCCATATGGATTGCCAAGAATGATAGAAAGAAGATTGCGCCCATCAGAGAGTGCGTGACGTTACATTTATCCGAGTTGTGCAGTATTACCAACCATTTGCTCTTCGCAATAAACTTAGAGCTTTCTTATACCGAAAATGCGAAAATTTTTAAGTTTCGTATTTGTTTCCTCTTTATTAATTTAAAGCTACCGGAACTTAAGATTAAAAATAAATTTATTATTATACAAAAGAAGTTTAAAAAAGCCCACTCTGTGAATATTTTAGTGCTAATGAAAATTAGTTGGTTCTTATTAAATTTGATATTTTGAAAGTGTGAATTTAAGTTTTTGCTCCCTTTAAGGTTATGCAAGAATATTAAATGTCCCTCTCTCAACTCTTCTTAAGATTGAATGCGGATTAAAACCATAGAGGTGTAATCGTTTCTTCCGGCCATCAATTCTTAGTGGGACATAGGGGATCAAGAGATGTATTCATTGTAAAACTAAGCCACAAAATTCCAGAAAATACTAAAGAAACCATACTGACATTTTTACAAAACGAGTACCTTATCTAGTTACATAACCTCAAATATAGCAAATAAGTCGTTCCCTTAACAAAAGAGTCTCGCTTAACAAAAACAAAAATCATAAATTAAATTGTACATAAGCATAACACATTTATTTAAAACAAACGCATATTCTAAAGACAATTTGTCACGCATACAAAGTTCTTTAAGTGATTCAATAAAAGTTGGGTGTTTTATTTTCTTTAAATGGGCATTTTAGTGCGTTTTTATATCCAAAACTAGGCAACACTGCAGTAGCGAGAGAGAGATTTGACTGCCGAAAGCAGAAGAACACCAACAACAACTTCAATCGCGGGCAATGCCAACAGATGCTAAAAAGAGTAAAGCTAAATAAAACTGAGTGAATTATATAACTAATTATTAAAAAAATGTATATTTTACAAAATTATAAACATGGTATTTTAATTAGAACAGGCTAAAAAAATGTCATGAAGAAAGAACTAAAACGCCGAGACTACATAACAAAAAAAAAGCTAAATCAAGTTACGAAAATGGTAATCTGGCCATACTGGAGCTAAAATCACGTAACTCGTTGTCGAATTCGCTGAGAGCAAAGTAACGGGACCACGATAGGCGCCATCTCATTATTCTTTCCATCATGGAATATTGCTATTATTTAGGGTAATACAAAAATAAATAAAACTTTTAATTTCATAAGCAAATACTACTAATGCATATTTAATAGCCGCATAAATTAAATACTTATACATCTTTTTTTCAATACTGGCAGACAGATAGTTCTGTAACGGAAACTTATTAGTTTTTTATTTGTTTTCGGCATTCCCAATTGAGTAGTTAATCACAAATATGCCAGACAGC
>JAYXIM010050271.1:0-19681 GCA_037575425.1 Anastrepha fraterculus | reverse complement strand
GCCATATGTAACCGCTTCTAATATAACACAACTACACTTTACACAAGAGTAGGTCTGGAGATGCAACCAAGTATCATAGTTACACGTAGTACGGATGACCCATTTTATTAACAAAATGTGCGAGGGCAATGGCGCCCAAGTGTCCTCACCAACGTCATGCACGCACATTAGTTACATACACACATTAGTTCATGCACACATAGCAGTTCGTACGGCATGTACTCGTACATATATATGTGTCAGCTGCTGGAGTGAATATTTGAGGGGAATATTAGCACCAACACCAAGCAAAGTGAGCGTGAATGAATGCTCTACACTACGCTACTCAGCTCTGCTGCTCTACTCTGCTCCACTCTTTTACCAAGCACAATGAATGGTTGCTGAGCAGTGCCGGCTGTAGGCGGTAAAATACCTGTAAAATGCAATAAAGTGTTGGCAGTTAGGCTTATTTGGCAACACAAAATGCCAAATGAACGCACACCTGCGCGACTTAATCGCGCATAAAATGTGACAATTTACTGCTACATTTAATGACATTTGAACGCTTAGGCTCATATTTGTTCATTTATTTGGGCGAATCATTACAGAAATATAGATGAAGATTGAACATAAATTTTTGGTACGAAATTTAAAAGTTTATATTCAAAACTAGAAAAACTTGTATTAAATAATTGAGTTTTGAGCTTTTTTTCAGGTCAGAAATGCACTCGGATTGCCCGGGAAGGGTAAGCGGATATTAGGAAAAACTCTTTGCATAATTTAATGTTTCATGTTCACAGCGGACTTTGAACTCGGAGCCAATGAATTGTAGCCGCATATAAAGTACAGAACTGAGACGGCCACATGATTAAAAAGCTACTTAATTACAGAGAGAAAATAAATTTCAATATTTCTCAAAAGCAAAGAGAGTACGAACGGTTCATATGCAGAAACCTATAGAAACAATTTTGCATAAGGTTCTAGCAGCAATTTTCTACTGCAGCAGCCGAAATCCCTTTGGGGACGGGCCTATGTGAGCAGGCTATAGCGCCGCTCGGTCGTGTTCGACGTACATAAGTGTTCACTAGTGTCTGCAGAGTTCTGTTGATCAGTGCGTGTGGCTTCAAGCGAGCATCTGTCTTGAAATATACTCTCTTCCAGGAATCCAATCTGCATAATAAAATAAATAAAAAAAAAGAGGTTGTCTGTAAAGTCGGTTTACTGACGATAGTTTAACGTGATAACGTCATAAGAAAATACTGATTGAATGGTTGCATTTTTCAAAAGAAAATTTTAATTTTATTTGTTTGATAGATATTTTGTATGGATATAGAGAATGAGTTAACATTAACATAACATAACATAACATAACATAACATAACATACGTAACATAACATAACAGAACATAACATAACATAACATAACATAACATAACATAACATAACATAACATAACATAACATAACATAACATAACATAACATAACATAACATAACATAACATAACATAACATAACATAACATAACATAACATAACATAACATAACATAACATAACATAACATAACATAACATAACATAACATAACATAACATAACATAACATAACATAACATAACATAACATAACATAACATAACATAACATAACATAACATAACATAACATAACATATCATAAAGCATTCACCAACAGCTTTCATTTGGGAGCGTGTCATTATTCTGTATTACAAAATTCTGGGTGACAAAATTCTGTAAATTGCAAAAAAATTCTGCTTTTTAAAATTCTGCTTTTTTGAAATTCTGCTTTTTAAAATTCTGCTTTCTAAAATTCTGCTTTTTCAAAATTCTGCATGTTTAATGCGAAAAATTCTGCTTTATTCAAGTTTTGTGATTTTCGTCATACAAGAAGTACCAAAATAAACATTTATTCCATAAATATACATATATGTTTAAGCGATAACAATATTTTAGTTTAGCCAATTACAATATTTTTTGCAATTCTTTTTAAATATGTAGTGTGACTTAATTCATTTCTTTTCTTAATAATTCTTCGCAACTGTTTGCTTTTTTTAATTATTTTCCTTTTTCTTCTAACTCTTTCTCCATTTTCTTTTCTTGATATTTGAGTTTTCGCTAAAATAAGTTCCTTTTGCAAACTTAGCACAAGATGGTAAAATTGCGAATTTCTTCTTCCAACAATAACTTTCAGCCGCCGATGCCACGCTTCAATATTGTTTTGTGTTCTAGGAAACGTTTCTGTTTGCGATGCATTATGGTCATGCACTGACCAAAACTCGGGAGAATATTTGGAATTATTATTATTTATATCAATATAATTTTTATCAAATTAAATTCCTCATTTGTGATAGAAGTTCTCATCTCCAGGTAATATTTGATTGCAAACATACCTATATACATACCAATGTATAAATGTTGTCAACTATAATTAACGTAGGTATGTACATAGGTATGTACGAATATGTTAAAAACAATGGGGCGCATATACTCAAATTGTGTAAAAAGTTTTACTAACAAATAACCATACCTAAATTTGACAATGAATATCCCACAATGTTCTGTATTACAAAATTCTGTATTAAAATATAATGTTAACAATGTTAAAGAGGTAATGTAATTATTTTGGAAAAGTGCGCACTTTTTCAAAATAATTACATTACCTCTTTAACATTGTTAACATTATATTTTAATACAGAATTTTTTAATACAGAATTTTGTAATACAGAATTTTGAAATACAGAATTTTAGAAAGCAGAATTTTAAAAAAGCAGAATTTTAAAAAAGCAGAATTTTAAAAAGCAGAATTTTAAAAAGCTGAATTTTGTTTTTAGAATTTTGTACATACAGAATTTCGACACCAACCCTTTCATTTGATACCCATATTGTACATACACGTCCGAAGGTTGCCCGGGTCCACGTTTTGACTTATATCTCGAGACCCTATCTACCAATAGGTATTCAAACTATACGGAAATCATCTTCAATACCTACTTAACAATGTGTGTAAGTTTGGTTTAATTCCGTTCAAAGACACGGCGGGTCCACGTTTTGGCATATATTTCGAGACCCTAGTCATCAATAGGCATGAAAATTACCCCGTATTAAAGCACTTATCAACAGCTTTCATTTGATATCCATATTGTACAAACACATTCTAGGGTCCACGTTTTGGTCTCTATCTCGAGACCCTAGTCACGGAGCGGATGGAAATACTCTGAACTAAAGCATTCACCAACAGCTTCCATTTGATACCCATATTGTACATACACATCCGAAGGTTGCCCGGGTCCACGTTTTGACTTATATCTCGAGACCCTACCTACCAATAGGTATTCAAACTATACGGAAATCATCTTCAATACCTCCTTAACAATGTGTGTAAGTTTGGTTTAATTCGGTGCAAAGACACGGCGGGTTCACGTTTTGGCATATATTTCCAGACCCTAGTCACCAATAGGTATGAAAATTACCCCATATTAAAGCACTTATCAACAGCTTTCATTTGATACCCATATTGTACATACACAACCAAAGATTACCCGGGTCCACGTTTTGTTCTATATCTCGAGACCCCAGTCACGGAGCGGCATGAAAAATACTCTGTACTAAAGCATTCACCAACAGCTTCAATTTGATATCCATATTGTACAAACACATTCTAGGGTCTACGTTTTGGTCTCTATCTCGAGACCCTAGTCACGGAGCAGCATGAAAAATACTCTGTACTAAAGCATTCACCAACAGCTTCAATTTAATATCCATATTGTACAAACACATTCTAGGGTCCACGTTTTGGTCTCTATCTCGAGACCCTAGTCACGGAGCAGCATGAAAAATACTCTGGACTAAAGCATTCACCAACAGCTTCAATTTGATATCCATATTGTACAAACACATTCTAGGGTCCACGTTTTGGTCTCTATCTCGAGACCCTAGTCACGGAGCAGCATGAAAAATACTCTGTACTAAAGCATTCACCAACAGCTTCAATTTGATATCCATATTGTACAAACACATTCTAGGGTCCACGTTTTGGTCTCTATCTCGAGACCCTAGTCACGGAGCAGCATGAAAAATACTCTGGACTAAAGCATTCACCAACAGCTTCCATTTGATACCCATATTGTACATACACATCCGAAGGTTACCCGGGTCCACGTTTTGACCTATATCTCGACCCCTATTTCCAAAATAAAATATAATCCATGTTACTCGTGGATGATGTAGCTTTCGAATGGTGAAAGAATTTTTAAAATCGGTCCAGTAGTTTTGAGCCTATTCATTACAAACAAACAAAGTTTTCCTCTTTATAATATTAGTATAGACAACATATTTTAAAAGGTATATGGTAAATATTACCATACATTTTTTCCTTCATATATAATAAAAGAATTAATAATTATAACATTAAAACAACAGGTATTATTAACAAACTTGGTTTTATTTTAAATTCTTCAAGTGAATCAAATTAATAATAATCAATAAGAAGGCATATGCAAATACAAATACGAGAATTTATATATGTACATTTGCGCATATACATACATACATATATACGCTCGCTTAAGTAGGAGAGAGCAAGATATCGAACGTTGCCGTTCGTTTGCTTTGTTTGCTTTGTCGTTCGTTCCGCCCTTTCGCTTGCAGTTCATTCAATGCAATGAGCAAGGTAACACTAATATGAGCAAGGTAACACTAATGAGCAAGGTAACACTAATATGAGCAAGGTAACGGCAATGAGCAAGGTAACACTAATATGAGCAAGGTAACACTAATGAGCAAGGTAACACTAATATGAGCAAGGTAACACTAATATGAGCAAGGTAACACTAATGAGCAAGGTAACACTAATATGAGCAAGGTAACACTAATATGAGCAAGGTAACACTAATGAGCAAGGTAACACTAATATGAGCAAGGTAACGGCAATGAGCAAGGTAACACTAATATGAGCAAGGTAACACTAATGAGCAAGGTAACACTAATATGAGCAAGGTAACACTAATATGAGCAAGGTAACACTAATGAGCAAGGTAACACTAATATGAGCAAGGTAACACTAATGAGCAAGGTAACACTAATATGAGCAAGGTAACACTAATATGAGCAAGGTAACACTAATGAGCAAGGTAACACTAATGAGCAAGGTAACACTAATATGAGCAAGGTAACACTAATATGAGCAAGGTAACACTAATGAGCAAGGTAACACTAATATGAGCAAGGTAACACTAATGAGCAAGGTAACACTAATATGAGCAAGGTAACGGCAATGAGCAAGGTAACACTAATATGAGCAAGGTAACACTAATGAGCAAGGTAACACTAATATGAGCAAGGTAACACTAATATGAGCAAGGTAACACTAATGAGCAAGGTAACACTAATATGAGCAAGGTAACACTAATGAGCAAGGTAACACTAATATGAGCAAGGTAACACTAATGAGCAAGGTAACTACATATGAACAGTAATGAGCAAGGTAACGACACATTTTTTCGTGCGTGCAGCCTGTTAAATCGAATTATAAGACGTTATCACGTCAAAAAAGTTCCACGTCTATCAAAAGATTTCGAAAACCTGAAAAATTTTCGTAAGGGCTGCAAGAAGTTACTAAGCAAAATAAGAGATGAACAGTAGCCAAGTGTTTGAAAGTAAGCAGCTTATGAGCTGCGTAATATTTGAATTTGCATAATTTAAGCAATTTGCCCAAAAATCCGGAGGTTTCTCTTCTTGGTATCTGATACAGGTCCTATTTTACCAATAACGATCATTTGCCGTAGTGTACAAGAGAGAATGAAAAGCTGAGCTTATGTGTGAGTAGTGAATTTAGATAGATTGGCGTGACGGACAAACATTTCAAAAGTTGGCGAATTCTCCAAACTATGAAGGCTGCAATACAGTGCCGGCTCCTAAACGGAGAAATCGAAAATGGGAATAACCTTAGTTGCAGAAAAACATCACCTGGTTCGTGACAGAAATAATGACTACCCACCCGGTTGAACTCGGCTAAACTTCCTTAAGCGGTAGCGGAGCATTCATATATACGAATTAAAGTGAATAAATATTAAAAAAAAATGTTTGTAGGTGAATAAAAAGCTGGTATATGTAAGTTTGACTGAAGGACGAGAGCGGCACAAATCCACGTAAATAACAGCACCTGCTCAATTCAGCGCCAGCTTCTCGCCACCCATGCAAACACAACCACCTTCGAGTCTCTACATTTGTTTCATTTACCCCACTCTCTCATTCACGCGCTACTGGCACTACCGTTACGATTTTTTGTTGTTACTCGTTTTCTCATTTTCATTTTCGTTTCGATTGTATTTTGTTTTCGTTTATTTGTTTTCAATTAAGCAAAAATTAAAAATTTATTATTCCCTTTACCCTCGGAGAGCCCGGAGCAATGGCAGCGAAGCAGAAAAAACAAACAAAACTAAATATTTTATTATGCGGCAGTAAAGTACAGAAAAGAGAAACAAGGATAAAAGTATGGAATCAGGTACACAGGCAACGTGCCTCAGAACATTTAATAACGGAAAAGCAAAGTAAAACTATTAAATTTTTTTTTTTGCGTGAGAAATTTGCCTATAAGTTTACATAAAATTAAATAAATAAACATCCCGAAAAGCATTGCATTACATAGGTTAAGCTAAGCGACCTGATCTTTATATAAAAAGAGCTCTTTCAAAGGCTACAGAGAGCGCTCATGTTCTATTCTTAATCTTCCTTGGAAGCATCACGATTTGATTCGTTTCCCTTGTCTACTAATGCGTGGGCGCGCCTATTATTTATATTATTATTAAGCCTTTTCGAAAAGTATGTAGGTACTACTGTTTTCACAACCTCTATGACAGTTCTGACCCCTGTTGTTATTAGGCGCCTTCGATTCGTCACTTCTCTGCTCGTTATCTCTGCTGGACTCTGCTCACATGACGAAAAATGTGCATGTGAAAGGCAAAAAAAAAAAAAACAAAGTTATCGAGCAAGATTCGCCGTTAGTGAGTATAGCATAACTCACTATTTTCAATGCTACCAACTCTCTTTCAAGAGAGTTTCATAAGACCATGTTCATACAGGCCGGCTTTTGTTGCTTCAATTTTCCGAACTCTCTTTTGATGCTCCCGTCGTGTTCACACACCTTCCAATTGTTAGTTTTTAGTCTACAGTTAACAACAACCTTTGAGAAGAACGAGAGCATAAAGGGCGTTGATAGAGCTCGAGCAGCACAAGTAGCGAGTTGAAACAACAAATGCGTCCCTGTATGATCGCGGCCTTAATAATTTTCATTAACTGCTTCCAAAATAATATAGATTTTGACCAGTGCTACCAACATACGTTTATTTTTACCAGTTGTTACCTCTATTCGCCACTTCCTAACGCTATGAATTTTATAAATAGTTAGTGCCATTTCGACTAATTTTACTGTTACTTTGCCCTTTTATTTTTACTGTTGAATCTTCCTACCTTATTTTCATTTCTGTTGTTATTATCATAGTTTTAGTAATTTCTATTAAAATTTAGAAAACCACCTCTACCTCTTTGGTTATTCCTGTTTAGGTAATTACTTTACCGGTTAAAAGAGAATGGTTGGTTTTCAGGTTGGTTGGCTTCTATCCTCAGCGCAATTTTTGGTGCTTCCCTGAATGTTTTTACTCTACTGGCTTTCATTTTGTATAGAGTATTATTGGTATTGATACTAACTATTAAGCCTTTTGTATCTCTTTTATTTAATTTATTTTTATTATTTTATATTTATTTATTATATTTAATTCTATTTTATTTTATTTAACTTTATTTTATTTTATTTTTTTATATTTTATTTTATTTTATTTAACTTTATTTTATTATTTATTATTTTATTAGAATAAGTTAATTTTGTGTGAAAAATGTATGTAGTTGCCATTTGGTGCATTTCCAGATAACGAATGCTCGACATTTTTTTTTACCCTTTTTCTTGAAGAAAACATCCAAGACCGTCAGCAAAAAAATGATCAAAAATCTACGCTAATTTGCTCCATTTGAGGCTTACAATTTATTTTAGCAAAATTTGCGGCTCCAAATTTATAAAATTACAAACTCGCAGTTTTTTAAAAGTCTTGTTTAAAAATGTGACATTTTGCAGAAATTTAATTTAATTTATTTGCAATTTGCATAGAGATTTAAAGGATTTATACAGTTTTTATAGCAGAATGAACAATATTTTCATAAAAGAAGTATTAAAATTAAATAAGAAAGAAATAAATTTTGCAAATTTGGCCATAAGTTCTAATTATTTAACATAGTTTATTGGAAATAATATTTAAAAAAAAAAATTGAAAAAAAATATCTGCATTATCTTGACTTAATATCCCCAAAACGTGTGCCAAGAACATTTTTTCTTCTGATCACACCTTCATAGATAATGGCAAATCTCTGAGTGCATTTCTGCGATGAAAAAACTTCTCATAAAAACCATGTGTCGCACGGAGGTGGTATACAATTTTATGTATTACCATTTGTATTGCAATATCAAGACAAACTCTGCCTCGCATATCCTGAAAGAAATAATTTATGCGCTAATTACATTTTATAGAATCCCCAAAAAGTGCTTTTTTTCTTTTTATACCTTGAGCGATAGTAAAAATCTATGAAAGCAGTATTTTAGCACACAAAAATGGATTAAGGTCCTTACCACATTTGAAATGTTGTTTTTTGGGTGTTTTCTTAAAAGCGTGTAAAATGGAAACAAAAAAAGATTTTTGTTTTATTTTCTTTCCGATTTTAGTTTTTTTATTTATTTTCTGATCCATTGTTAAAAAATAAAAAATTTTTTTGGGTCATACGAGGTTCGTTCAAAAAGTTGTTAGCCTTCAAAAAATGGTATTCACATGGAAAACGGACACCGATATTGCCGGTTCTACTGAACCGATTTTAATTAAATAAAATTTAAATGACGTAGAATTGATGTCGTTACCATGAGAACTACGACTACGATTGTTTGAAAAAAAATGTTTAGTAAAAAAAAGGTAAAAACGCCATTTTCCCAATTTTTTTTTAAGGTCGCACTTCACACGATTAGGGCATTCAACTGAATAACAACCTTGTGTCTTTTTAATTTCAGACACCGTGAGTCCCGGTATCTGTGTCGCCAGCGACATACATTTTTTGGAAGACCATTTTTGGAAGGCTGACAACTTTTTGAGCGCACAAAACAAAATTTATTTTTTTATAATAGAACAAAAAATAAAATACTAAAAACAAAAATATGAAATCTCTTTTCGTCCCCGTTTTACCCGCTTTTAAAGAAACACCCAAAAACCATCATTTAAAATGAGGGTGAGGGCATTTGCCCAAAGTGCCCAAAGGAGTTTTTCTGAACTGAGCCTAGAAATTCATGAGTTAAATTAATTGCAAATATGTATTTGATATGTAAAAATTACCTCAGAATCTTCTTAAACAGCGAAAAGCTACATTTTCACACAACTCGCAAAACATCTCCTCAGGAGTCATAAATAAATCTCCATTTTTTTCAATTTAAATTAGTTAATTTTTTATGAAAGGCGCACAAAATTGTATTTGTTTGTAACTGCAATCAACTTCAGTAACGGTACAATTTCGTTTTCATTTGCCCGATATCTGACACTCTTCCATTTTTTCGCACTAATTATAATAATCAAATGTACTTCCGTTCACGAAAAACTTCACTCATTAACACATACACTCACACAACGACCTGTTTGCAAACACAATTAAAATTTGGGGAAGAAATTTGCAACAATTTTTACTTCCAGCGCTTCACTAACACCAATGCGCGCTGTGAGACAAACACTTCAAAGTGCAGTGGCGTTTCGCAAACAAACACACACACACACACATATGTATTGTACACACATACATGCACTGCGCTTATGTAATGGTGCGCCACAAGCTTCGACTGAAAAGACGAAAATCACAAAAAGACGCAATGACACTTAAGCCCAAACAACTTCACTAAGTTTTTTGTTCATTTAAATGGTTCACTTCGCGTAGCGCACAGTTAAATTGAACCACACGCAACACTCACCAAACGAAGACTGAATGCAACTTTCGCAAATGGATGCGCGTAAACATTGAAAATCCACACAGAAGATGAAACGAAAACAAAAGCGCTGAAAAACAACAACCACAAGCACCACAATAACCGGAGCGCCCAGCAGCCAAAGCCGGCTTTACTTGTTGTATTTGTTGTAGTATAGTAATCGTATGATAGTACACTCGGGTCTGGATGAGGGGTAGGCATTGCTGACGGACGAGAAGGCGAAGGCAAACTGCGGTCGAACGGTCGAGAGGAATAAGGCAACTGGCAACCTGCAACTGGCAACCTGCAACTGGCAACCTGCAACTGGCAACTGGCAACTTGCTTTATGCTACAACGTTGCGAGCGCTGCCAGAGGAAGAGCAGAAAGAAGCGTGGCTGTATGGGTGGAATGCCTTGAAAAGCTATGCCGCAACATGCCGCGCGTGCCACATACAACATTCTGCATAGCACATGCAACAAATGTTGTACAGTAAGTTTGGTCAATACTTTTCTTACCAAATGAGAGTGGCTAAAGTGACGTTTTTTTTTGTTTTCTCCGTGAGAGAGAGAGAGAGCAAAATCCTCGTCAACACAATTTGTTGCCCGCAAACACAAACAAACTGGGTTGTCAAAGGTTGTGCCTAGCAAAGTAATAGGAAGCGGCACAAATGAATTTCGACTAGGAACTGAAAGTTTACGCGCTAGTTGAAACGAAACCATTATGTTGGACAGGTAAATTCATGATTTCAATTATTCATTTAATAAAACCTAGCAATACAAGGTTTTTTACAGACTACACAGAACTAACAGTATTTGTAAGAATTATATGTACATATTTCGTAACTTTTCAAAATAGGCAACGTGTGGAGCTACACCAGACATCTTGAAGACCTGGACTTCCCCGATTACATCTGCATCCTCTCTCACAAGCTCATTGACATGCAGGCGAAGACAGACTATTCACGCTGACATGCACTGTCGGACTAGAGGTCGACATCGCCAAGACCAAGGCTATGGAGTGAACTACAATAAAGCAAGATCTCTAATGGTTGACGGGTGTCAGATTAAGATGTAAACTGCAGACGAAACAAAGCAAGGGCGGCGTTCGGGCGAATGCATTCAGTATGGGCGACGTAATATCCAGGTGCACTAAACTGCGAATATTCAGCTCATTCACCACTAAACTGGAACCCGCAAGAAAGAAAAAATCACTTGACGAAGGTCGATGTTGCGCGAACTAGCAGATGCCGACAACACATGGGACGACGCAAAAACAACAGCCCAGAACCGTTTACGATGGAAGAGTCTTGTCGAGGCCCTATTCTCTCAAGCGGAGTGAATAAGGATGTAAAAATAACATATTTACTAACTATTTAATGCCAAAAGAACTTGACATCTTATTAAACCCATTCGATGTTTTAACCAAAGGTGCTTTCGAGGCATAAACAGTTCCAAGCCACTCTAGGAAGAATAAATCATTGCTCTTCTTCTTAATTGGCACGATAACCGCTTACGCGATTTTGGCCGAGTTTCTTTCTCGTGCTAACCGGCGTCAGTTGGTCACACTAAGTGAAGCGAAGTCCTTCTCCCCCTGATCTTTCCTCTTCTTCTGCCACCTCCAGCTGGTACCGCATCGAATACTTTCGAAGCCGGAGCGTTTGTATCCACTCGGATGACATGACCCAGCCAATGAAGTCGCTGGATCTTTATTCGCTGCACTATGTCTATGTCGTTGTAAAGCTCATACAGCTCTTTGTTTCATCGCTTGCCATATTCGCCGTCTCCAACGTGCAAAGGTCCAAAAAATTTTCTGTCAAGCACTCCAAGTAACGTCTCAATGGATATTGTCATCGGCCAAGCTTCTGCGCCATACGTTAGGACGCGCATGATGAGAGCTTTCTGGAGTGTTAGTTTTGTTCGTCGAGAGAGGACTTTACTACTCAGTTGCCTACGTAGTCCAGAGTAGCACTTGTTGGCAAGAGAGATTCTCCGTTGTTATCGATGTCAACGCTGGTTCCTAGATAAACGAAGTCTCCTGGAACCTCAACAGTTAACTGGAGAGAACCAAAATTAACAGAGCAAACAATATTATCTCTGTCATATCTAATTGATTCTGACGCAGGTTCAAAATTAGTACTGAAAAACTACGCAATTTTCCAAAACAAGTCGGTTCAGGTGTAAGCTCGATATTAAAAATTCCAAAAATTTCATTTCCAAGTACTTTTATGGCTTAGTACCAATCGCAATGGCGCCGTGTCCCAACTGGCAATTAACTGCCCGAAGCAAGCCATACAAGCTGATCTTTCATTGACATTCACGACGAGCTATCCGCACAGTAGAATTCCTGCTTTTGCCGCTAAGTAAGCCTGACGAAGATGACGGAAACTATTGAGAGGTCTGCGTGATTACTATACTAAGCGAACGTCCTTAATTTAAGGGGTTATATACCTTGTGGTCCGGTGAAATTAGCGAAAGTTGGGTTTTTTTTTAAAGATATGTAGCAATAATTTTATTGTATAAAAGTTTTTATTATTGGATATTACAATGTTTAAAGAAAAAAAAAAGGCTTTGTTTGTGTAAAAATATTTAAAAATGGCGGAGTTATGGCGTTTTCCCCCAAGACCCTTTTTTTGGAAGAGGCTTGCGGTGGACGCGATTCAAGTCCACCAAGTCAACTGAAATCAAAAAATCGAAAAGATTTCATTAGTATAGGGTTATATCTTCTTAGTGAACGATCAATATATTAAATATTTTGATTTTTGTGAAAATAGGAACATGTTTTTAAAAAACTCCACTTCTACAGTCCTAAAATTGGCATTAAAAAATTCATATCTGCAAAATAAAAATTTATACATAAAAAGTTGATCGTTCACTAAGAGGCGACATCAATTACGAACAATTTAAAAAAAAAATTATAAAAATCGGTTGAATACTTTTTTTGCAATCGCGTCCACCGCAAAAGCATTTTTGGAAAAACACGTTTTTGAGATAATCGCGTTTAAAGTTTCAAGCGCCGCATGAGGCCGTACGCTCAGGACGTGACGACGCACAATTTAAAACGCTGTAACTTTCGATCTATTGCTCAGATCTCTATGAAATTTTTGGAAAATGTTCTCAAGGGATTGTACTTTACGATAAAGAAATAAAATTTATTTTGATTTTTTTGAAAAACACAAGGTATATAACCCCTTAAAAGCTTTTGCCATCTGAGTGGATTGTAGAATAGTTCTATCAGCAACCAGAGCTCGCCTTTCTGTAGCGATTACAGGTGACGGTTTAGCGCAACGTTCCGGAACAAGGAATAGAGCAGAAAAACTCCAGCCTTAGCTGTTATTTTTTTACATCATCATCATCATCGTAGCATCACAGTTCGGGGTAAACCGTTGCTTCCTCCACGTCACTCGGTCCTCAGCTTTTAGTTTGATATCAGAAATGCATATAGCTCCAAAGTCGCCTTCAGTGTCATCTCTCAATCGTTTTCTCGACTGGCATCTTCTGTTGTTGCCTTGTGGATTTATTTCTAAGATCTTTTTTAGAGTTATATCGTTGCTCATTCGTAAAATGGGACCATACAATCAAATCCTTTACGCTTTAAAGTACCTGATTAGATTTGCACCCCTTATAAGCGTGTCCAACGCGTCGTTGTACCGAATGCGGTAAGTATCGCCTTCAAGTCGTACAGGTTCATATATTTTTCTTAGAATCTTTCTTTCAAACCAATTTAAAGACTTCGCACCCGAATGTGAGTGTAGGCCTGATGACAGTTTTGTATATTCGTAGTTCCGGTTTCTAGAAAGCAATCTTGACTTCAGCAACTTTGCATGCGCGAAGTAAGACTCATTTGCAGCTTGTATCTTGTCTTGTGTGGCTATAGATGTATCTTCCTTTGCACTCAGCATAACTTCAGGTGCTTCAACTCATCAAAGCTATAGCGTGCAGCACCTTACATATAAATATTTAGTTTTTTCTTCGCCGTTAATAAGACCAACCATTCTCTCTCTTTACAGCTACTCAGTAATGAGTTGAACTGGAGGGAAGTATTATATTTAATTTATCTTGAAATCTTTACAGAGCTGAATAACATTAATTTGCTTTCCCTTTTTGCCTATGTTTTCAAACCGAAAGAGGTTTTAACTCGAGCCACACACCACAACTTTGTAGCGTTCATTTGGATATCGGTAACAACCAGGACGCGACGAATGAAGTTCCGAGCGAGCTAAAACGCTGCACTCAGACCGGTAACGGGATATCTTCTGATCTCGGGCGTGCATCATCTTCCCAGCTAAGGGGCATAATAACATGATCCGCAAACAGTTTTTGTGGGGATGGTATCGTAGAAACCCCTCTAACGGTGACCTTTTAGAAGCCAAGCCCCATTTCAGTCACCTTAGAAGCCATCACCTTCAAATGACCAACGAGATCCTAACGCGCATCAACCGACATTCACAGAGGCCTGACCAGCCACAGCAACAACCTCATATATACATGAACATAATTTTGAATTTTGCCGTCATGTTTTTAAATTTGTCCCACTGCCTATGTGCCATATGTTATTAAATATGTTGCTCAGTATGTTACTAAATATGTTTATAAACATGTTGCTCAACCGTCGTAAGTTTCTCAAAAATGCGCAAGCGTCAGCAAACAAGGAATTTCACACAACGTCATTACCATTCTCAATATTGTCACAACTGAATTAATGAAACATTTGCGCGGGAAAAGTGAACCTTCCACAATACCAACAAATGCGTATAGAACAGGGTTGAGGCTGCATGCAAAATCTTTGCTTTATTTGGGCAAACAAAACGTAGATGGAGTAAAGTAAAGGAAATTAAGACCCGCATCAGCGCGAATGCAAACAACGCATCGCCATTAAACCTGAATGGCACTCAAAAGCGAAGCAACGGCAACGACTACAAGTGGCAATACATCGCATGCGGGTTGCACGTTGTGAGTTGTGGTCTGTACTCATTGAAGATGGGTTCTAGATGGTGGACGTTTTTGAGCGTTGCAGTGCAATCGATGTTTGATACTAATGTAGGTTTGTAGATCTGTTGAGGCCAAGGCAAAATCTGTCAGTGATTGTTTTGGCAATTGCTGAGTTAGGGCCGCATTTTCTTTGTCAGTTACAAAAAGGAATTACGCAGGCATTAAATACATGGCAGCATAAAAGACAAAGAAAAGTGGAGTAAAATGTTGCCGATTTTTATAAGTTTCTTAAAAACGCATTGTGCAGCAAATAACAGACTTTCAATGCTTTAAGAGCTTATTTTATATCGTGAGGAATCACTTTAGTCTTGGCTGTCCATCTGGAGCAAAAACTAGGATATTTCAATGAATTCAAGGTAGCAAAAAGAGCGTTGTTTTGATACCCTAATGTAGACCACAAGATGCGAAAAATTTCATAACTTAAAAGAAGAATAACCATCTACAGATGATGATGTAGTGGAAGATCGAAAAGGGAAAACTGGAGAACTGACTCAGACTATCCCCGAAAGGCATACTAAAGAACCTCAATCGCCTAGCCGCTAGGCCCAAATGTTAGGCCCAAATCCCCACAGCTCCTGCAATGGGGGTTGTACGAAAGTCGAAGCTATTCCGCATGAGTTCCGATCACCCAGTGACCGGTGACCAGCGCCATGAGTTTGGAAATTGAATGACGAGGGATACCTGGCACTTTAAGCGTCCTGCTTCTGTCGTTCTGATGCCAAAGTGTTTTGAGATAGCATACAGTGCGACAGAACTCCATCTGTCTTCGTGCAGTTTCCTTTAACAACGATCAAGTGGACACCGATGTCGAAGATGGGGTCAACTGAGGTACGGTGCACTAGACAGGGCTAGTTTACTAGGGCGGCAGCCCTTGATCGGGACAAACTCGAGACTAAACTACGCTGTGCCTGTCTGGTCGCCTGGAACTAGTAACACGCCGTGGACGAAGCTTCAGACATATCAAAACACTGCCATTCAGACAGCGACGGGAGGCCTCCTGATGTCGCGACTACAACACCTGCACAATGAGGCACAGATGCTCCCTCTGAAGAAGCACAACAAACTTATCAGCAAACAATTTCTGATAGGGTGCTACCGCAGGTTCCACCTATGCAGGTTCCTGCTGGAACCTGAGCCGTCTCCCAGGCACGTCAGAAGACACCTGTTCAATTACGCCGACGAGATCCAGGACATAACAAATCGACAACTACTGGATCGGACAGTGTTTAGACAGACATTAAACGACATTCATCGGGAGACACTTACCACCTTTTGAAGCTCCCGACCTCCAAATGCGGTTATCGGAGTCCAACCACCACCCATAGCAAATGCAAAGCTGCAGCTACACCGAGTGACCCGCGTAACCTCGACCCAATTACGTTCCGGATCCTGTAACATGTTGAACTCCTACTTACACAGAATTGACCCCGACATATTAAACACATGTTCAGCATGTGAAGGTATCCCGCACGACACTAATCTCCTTTTCACGTGCCTCTCAAAGTTTCCTGGGCCTACCGTTAGATGAGCTAGACGAAGATGACGGGTGATCTATATAACACTGACAGGGATACTGATACAACAACAACATGGGGATAATTGAGGCCGGTGCTGTGACCTAGGTCTGTCTTGGTAAACTCATCCGCAATTTTATTTTCTCCTATGTTGCTATTCCCCGGAACTTAGATAAGCGAAATGTTTCTCGCACCTTCGAGACGTTCAATCTCTTACTTACAGGAGTTGACCTAAGGAGAGCTACAACATGGCGACGATTACAGCTTGACTATCGGAAAAGATATTTATGTCTCCCTTCCGACCAGCGATCTCTGAGCATTGTGTGTGCCTGCACAATCGTGAAAAACTCTACTCGAAAAACACTACTAGTTTTAAAGAAGCCTTAAATATTGGAAACCCCCACTAGAATTGGCTAGATTTAATCTTGGATCCGTCGATGAAAACAGAGGAACTTACAGGGTTGCCAATATTCGACGGACCCATCTGTCAATCCTCTATCTTTTGACAAAGACGTCAGATCGCTTAATGACATAGCGCGTTAGAAGCGTCAGTCCAAGCAGATTTTTTCCATGGAACAGTAAACGCCACGCGAGTGCTCCCAAATTGTTGAAATTAACATTCAACAAAAGAAGTCAATTGTGAAAACTCAAGGTGCGTATAAAAAATTAAATAATGTGAAAAGTGCGCCTTCTAAGAACACCATTAAACGTTTATAAGAAAGGTTTTCGACTGGTGATGCTCTTTCTAATCCAAAGAGGCCAAATTGCTCTTGTACGGGCCAGTGTTGAGACGTCGCCAAGGACATCCCAAAATCGCCGTTCTCAGCAGTTGGGCATTGCTCGGACCACTTTACAACGAATTATCCGCATTGATTTGCTTTTATTCCCGTATAAGATTCAATTGACGCAGAGATTGTTCCCTGCGGACACGCCTCGTCGATTGGAATGGGCCCAAAAAACGCATGGGTCCGTCGAATATGGGCAACCCTGTAGATTCGTGTAGACTCTGTCCAGCTTCGAATTATGAATGCAGGGCGCAGATATTGTCTTTTTGTATACGGTAGTTTGGTCTTGAGAATGCTCGAAGCCCATATTCGGTTCATTGTCAAAAAATAAAGAAAATTAATATCTCTGTGATCAATGGAATCAGAATTAGTAAAAGCTTTGGTAATTCATGAACCCAAAAAAGACATAGAGGTAAGTAAAATTAAAAAAAATAGTTTCATCCTAAATATTTTGGAAATCATATAGAAACCATGCCTGCTTTTTATATGTTAAATCTAAGCATACGGCCGTCCTTCTGATATTACGCGCTATAACTCTCAATGTCTCTGCGTGTGTTTGATTTGCACAAATTAACAGAGAAATATCAACCAAAGGTGATAAAATCTTTGTAGGAATATTAATCACAGATGTGGCAACCGAACAAAAAAACACAGAACCCACATAAGTTAACTTAGAGCGACGTCTGGTGGTTGTTCAGGGAACTCTTTGATCAAAATTTTCAACGGAAACGTCAGATGGCGCCTGACAAAAGTAGAGGGACTGGGGGCCAAAAATATGAATAGCACACCTCGTAAGCCCAAAATTACAAATAAAATAAAATATATAAAAAAGAGATATGTATATGATGGAATATTTTTTTTTTATTTCTTTATTTTTTTATTGTAAAAAATGTGCACTTCGAATCATTCACCTTGTTAATCCCCCTCAGTTCTTTCATTGCGCACGTAACTCATAAATAGCTAATGAAAATAGTCCGATTAACAGGCAGTTCATTAAATAAATTTTTCTGTTTTTTTTGGTAATTTTTCCACGAACCCATTGCAGTTGTGGTTTAAAATCCGCTAAAGCACACACAAACACAATTTTTTTCTGTAGTTCTATGTTTCATAGGTATGAAAAGGTGTGCATTTGCATAACATCGAAAATGCCAAATGTTGTTATGGTGTGAGAGTTTACAACAACACAACATTTATTTTATCAAAACGCACTCAAGGGTCATTAAGTATTTCAGTTTATTTTCAATGGGCAACGAAAACTCACAAATTAATTAATAAGTGAATTATGCACACACACATAGAGCCATCCTTGTACAGATTTAATTACTTAAATTTAATGGAAGTTATTAGATTACAAGTACTACACTTCCAATACGAGGTGTGGCTATTCAACAACGAGACTGCTGCCACTATAAAAGACGTACACATCCGCCAAATGCAAGTCCATCGCCTTCTCTTCGGAATGAAGTATTGTAGTTATGACGACGCGGAAGCAAAGCAGTTTCGTTATTATTTAGACCCACTACGTATTTCAATCTTCTCTGTATCGTTCCAATTTTAGTATATGTTCTGCCGAAGCAAGAAAGAAAAAACTTATGGTCATGCCAGTCTACTATTGCGACAAACTCAGTTAACCTCGGTGAGAACTGACTACATCGTCCCGACGGTAACACTCAATAGGAATTTTAACACTCTCTTTCCATCTAAGGAGGAATGGAATAAAGGATTCTCACTAAACAACTTTGACACTACGGTCTATACAGATGGCTCTAAAATGGATTGTGGTGTTGGAGCTGGTACATACTCTCATAGACTTAAAATTTAGAAATCTGTGTGTCTCCCCAATGCCTGCAGTGTCTTCCAGGCGGAAGTACCGGCAATTGGGGAAGCTTGTGGGCTACTAATCACGGATTTCTCTTTTAAAGGCAATATCGCTATTCTTGCGGATAGCCAAGCTGCAATCTAGGCACAAACTCTATAGTTGTGGAACAAAGTAGGAATAGCCTCACCAACTTGAGTGAAAACCATAGAGTTACCTTAATCTGGGTGCCGGGACATCGGAATATTGAAGGTAACGAAAAAGCAGATGAACTGGCAAGAAGGGGATCTGCCATGAATAGCGTTCTTGCAGAATCGGTATTCACACCATTAGGTGCAGTCAAGAGTACAATTTCCCTAAAATACCTTCGAATCGCGGATTGTAGATGGATAGACCAGACAAAATGCAAAATCAGCAGAACGTTATGGCCCACCTACAACCTCAAGCAATCGTCGACATTGTTAAACTTGAAACGGCGGGATGCCTGGCTTCTGGTATATCGAAGGACAAGCCGCCGAAATGGGCATCCTTCACAACACATACG
>JAYXIM010050266.1:0-30067 GCA_037575425.1 Anastrepha fraterculus | reverse complement strand
AAATATAGCGAATTTCTTCATTATTTTCACTCATTTTTGAACAGCTATAACTTTTTTTCAACTTCTCCGAATTTAATTTTTTTGGATAAATGAAGCTTAAAATGTCACCTTTCTAACACCATATGATATGACACAATGTGATTGGTAGCACTGGAGATAGAAGACTCCAACGACATCTATTGACAAAATACGAAAAGACTTTTTCGACTACCCAATACAAACGTAAATAGCCACTCTTGGTCGTCATCCTCTAACCCAAGCCCCTTCCTCCTTTTTTCCACCTGTCTGGTTCCTCCTCCTTCTCCTTTCCCCCTCCCCTCCCCGTGTATGGTATCACAACGAACAAATTTTACATTTTTGTCCAAGTGTACCCCTTGCAAAGGCAGCCATTTAACCTAACCTTAAGCGGCATCCGAAATCAGCTATCAAACTTTACTCAACCTTTTATTTATGGTATTGAATCATGCGCTACTCATTTTAATATAGATTTCGTCTATTTGAAACACTCAATATTTTAAATTTAACGCTATTTTTATCGTTTGTGAACTGCTCTTTTGAATTTATTTTGTTTGCCTACAACACTGTAAAAAGTCTAAAAACTATTTATTATACAAATTCAGAATTTATGTCAACGCTTTCAATTATATTTTCGTATTCGGGCGATTCGAAACGATGTTTGAGCCAACAAACTCCAATCCAGTTGTAACTTTTCAAGCGAATATGGCGACTAAAGAAGCGAATAACAGTAATAGACGTCGGCGCTTTCGGAAAAACCAACGGCTTCGTGGTGGAATGGAGAAAAAGGACAAGTATGAGGATATTGATGAGTTTAATCTTGATGATGGTGACGAGGAGTTCACGTCAGAGCCGCAAAAGCAAAAGAAAACTCTACGTCTCAGTTTGCCAAAACCAGTTGAAGAGCCAACGCCGACAGAGCCAGAAACTAGGCTGCAGAAAGCTTTCCATTACATAAAAGTTGGATTTTTTTGCGCCGTTTGGCTAATAATAGCTTTATTATTGCCAATGATGCCCATTGAGAAACTAGAGGGTTATCTAACAATAATTTTTCCTAATCAGCCGACATCCATCATTGTCAAAACTCAATTGATCTCAAGAGAAGCGATAGGCTTGCGAGCGTATGGACCATTTCTTATTGGAGGAGATGCATCGAATATCGATCCGGGAGAAAATAAACATATGTCAGCATATTTGGAGCTGGTGCATGTGGATACGAATCAAAATAGGGACAGCACTAAAATCGTATCGAATATGCAATACTTTTTGCTGAGCAACACGAAGGGATTGGATTATGTGAAACCTGTGAAGATGTACGGTCATTTTGGTTTGAGGAATTTTTCTAAGAAAGACATAGCGGCAAATGAGAAGCTACGCTTGCTAATGCACACAAACATAAACGAAGAATTGACTATAAAATACTATTTTGAACGTTCTTTGGATGCGTCCATTGGCATCATACTCGGTGCTTTAGTGTTGGTCTTCCTGTACATATCGATCATTTGGGAACTTATGAATCGCACCTTTGTCGCCGTAATTGCGGCCACACTAGCCATTGGGGTGCTTGGTTTTATGCGTTCTTGGCCCAAGTTGAGCAAGATCATGAAATGGATGGATACCGAAACTTTATTGCTACTTTTCGGTATGATGGTGCTTGTGGGCATTCTCGCCGAATCGGGAATTTTCGATTTTTTTGCAGTATATGCTTATAAATTGTCCCGCGGTCATATTTGGCCAATGGTAAACACTCTCTGTTTTTTTACCGCCACGATATCGGCTTTTTTGGATAGTGTCACCATGATGCTGCTCATTACACCAATCGTCGTTAAGCTGTGCGAGGTGATGCAATCCGATCCTGTTTTGGTGTTAATGTTTCTAGTCATCTATGCAAATGTTGGCGCCGCCTCAACACCTGTTGGTGATCCACCGAACATCATCATCACGACGAACTCCTTCATTGCTTCGCACAACATCAATTTCGGGAATTTTATGCTTCACACCTTGCCTTGTGTTGTATTGGCTTTGCTGCAGACCTACATACAAATACGTTTGACATTTCGCAAATTGGGGCGCGTGCCCTATCACGCGGATGTGCGTAGCGAATTGCGACAGGGTGCGCACGCATGGGAGCGCGCCGCAGCTGCCATTCAGCCCTACTCCAAGGACACCACTCAACTAAGAAAAGTGCTAATGAAAAAGGCTGAACGCGTCAAAAATCATATAATTAAAATCGGTAAACGCGTGCAACCAACGGCCAACTACGAAGAGACACTTGCCGAACTGCGCTCCTCCTATGGCATACGCAACAAAACGCTGCTCATTAAGTCATCCATTGCATTTGTATTCGTTATTGTTTTATTTTTCATGCACTCAGTGCATCTGCATCAGCTGTCGCTCGGTGAAGCGGCACTTATTGGCGCCATATGTCTGCTAATTCTTGCCGACATACGTGATATGGAAGCGATATTGGGCCGCATCGAGTGGTCGACCTTGATATTCTTTGGCTCTCTATTTGTGCTCATGGAAGCGCTCACCGAGATCGGTGTCATCTCGGTTTTGGGTAATATGGTGCAGGATATAATATTCGCCGTTAGTGAAAAGCATCGCTTGTTGGTCACACTGGAGCTGGTGCTTTGGGTGTCGGCAATTTCTTCAGCCTTCCTGAACAACATACCAGTGACCACAATGATGATACGCATTGTCATCTCACTATCGGAGAATAAGGAGCTGGGCCTGCCCTTGCACCCGATGGTCTGGGCGCTTGCAATGGGTACATGCTTCGGTGGCAATGGAACACTAATAGGCGGCTCTGCCAATGTAGCGACAGCGGGCGTGGCCGAGCAACATGGATATAATTTCACGTTCAAGCGGTTCTTCTTTGTTGGTTTTCCGCTAATGATCGGCAATGTAATCATTACGTCGGTATATCTGTATGTGTGCCACGTAGTGTTTCAGTGGCATGAGCCGGCGACAAATTCAAGTCATCACTAAATGTTAATTTATTTAAATAGGCAATTAAACTAGAAGTGGTGTACAATACATAGAGTATTTTTTCACGAACTTTACTGTATTTGTAGTTTTATCACAACTTGTGAAAATTTAGGTTAGGTTAGGTTTTTGTGGTGGACGGCTTAGAGTAACCAAACTTAGGTTAGCTCTTACTCAACTTTTATTTTTCATACTCAGTCACTTTTAGCATTATACTACAATATATTCAGACTAAATAGAAGAAAGCTAAACTAAGTGGTCATAAAGCGACGGGATGTCTCCTGATGTTCCCACTGCAACACCTGTCTGGTCGCCTGGAACTCGTGACACGCAGTGGACGAGGTTCAGACATGTAAAAACACTGCCATTTAGACAGCGACGGGATGTCTCCTGATGTCTTCACTGCAACACCTGTACAACAAGACACAGATACTCCTTGTGAAGGAGCACAACAAACTGCTCAGCAAGCAATTTCTGATAAGGTGCTACCGAAAGGCCCACCCCTGCAAACACCTGCTTGAACCTGAGCTGTCTCCCAGGCACGTCAGACGAGATCCAGGACAAAACAAATCGACAATAATTCGATTGGAGAGGGTTTAAAGTGACTATAAACGGCTTTAAAGTGGCTGTAAACGCCGAATGCAGTTATCGAAGTCAAACCACCACCCACAGCAGACGAAGAGCTCCAGCTTCCCCGTGAGACTCGCGTAACCTTGGCACAATTACGTTCTGGATACTATAGCAGATTAAACTCTTACTTACCCAGAATTGAACCCGAATACTAAACATATGTCCAGCCTGTGAAGGCACCCCGCACCACACTAACCACCTTTTCACGTGTCCCACCAAACCCACTCATCTAACACCTCTTTCCCTCTGGATTTAACCTGTCAAAACAGCAAGTTTCCTGGGCCTACCGTTAGATGAGTTAGACGAAGACGACCGGTAATCTAAATAACACTGAGAGGGATAAGTATATATACTGCTACAACAACAACAACTAAGTGATTTTAAGAGCGAGTTTTCTGTTCGTTGTGGATGAACAACAACGCTCATTTAACCGTTAAGAATACCAAAGTCAAGGTGCTTCTATAGTTCAGTGTCAATACGATTCAGTCCTGTATCTGGGTGGCTCACCTAATCAAATATGCTGACAGTGCGTCTAGCGCCTTGCAAGCGTATCCATGCAATAATGCAGCGGGGGAACGCCGTGCTACTGTGTCGTGTTAAGCGCAGCGTCAGCGGATTAATGGTAGAGCTTAAGCTTAGTTTTAAGTGTAGAGGAGTGAATGCCTGGAGGCTCATTGTGACACCAATAGTTTTGACTCAAGTTCTCCCTAGAATGCCCACTTCATCTCTCTGATAAACTATAAAATACTGTGGATTACTGCCAATTCAAAGTCTGTCAGACATACAAAGAAGTAAGGGTTTAGACAACCATATCGCCTTCTGCCAAGAGAAGGGTAGTGGCAGAGGAAGTGTTTAACACTATCCATCTCCTTATCGCTCCTGCAGCTGTCACAGAAGTCATTTCATTTGTGACTGAAGTGAAGAAACCCCATAGTTTCCCATGAGTTCCCATTAAGCAGTACCCGATGATGATACCGATCATCGTACTAATGGAAGGCCGGTCTCAATTGATGAGTGATCTAGTTCTGCGCTCATTCCTTCTAGATCCATGGTGCATTTAGCAGTGCTTTCTCTCGTGTAGTGGTCCGAAACTTCTTATTTAGCATTCATATTAATCTGCTTCTTTGGCTACCTACTTAGATGAGTCCCTTTGGGTGACCAGAAGTAAAGGTAAAAGGAAAGGAATCGGTCGAGTATGGCAGCAAGTCCTTTGCTCCTCCTGGAGTTGGATGGCTATTCGAGAGCCTCTGTTAGAATAAAACCGGGCGCCCCCGACTGTAAGCCATCCAATGAATAGTGCTTTTTTCTCTGTCGATATATCTACTTCTATCAGCGTATGTTAGAAAGTCCGCTAGATTATAATTGGTGCTGCGTCAAGATTCAACTCAGCCATACCTGGCAATGCGTTCGCCAGCCGAAGTAGACGTCTCTCTAGGCTTCTCGCAACTTTCCATCCTCTTAACTTCAAGTTCAGAGGCAATATTGTTTGATTTAAGACCCTAATTAGAAAAAAACCTGAACCTTATACCTCGTATACTTTCTGTGCCATCTCATACTCATTCCCATTTAGTTCGCACAGTAACTCTTCAGCTTCGACAAATCTCCAACTAAACGGCAATCCATCAGACTGCATTACCGCCACCCTAGAATTCAGACTAGAATTTAAGGTAATGCTTCCCACGCGAAAGGAATGTTAGCTAAATTTAGTAGTCAAGGAAGACATCACCACACTTTACACCGATGGATCCAAGATGGATTGCGACGTCGGCGCGGGTGTATATTCGAAAGGCCTCGAAACTTCCAAGGAGTTTCGCCTGGTGAATTGGAATAGCATCTTCCAAGCAGAGGTCCTCGGGATAAGGAAATCTTGTAGGATAATCAAGAATCATCCACAAGAACTATCAGCAGCCCGCATTTTTACGGATAGTCAAGCAGCCATCTTACCTATAAAGTCACCAACAACCAATTCAAAAATTGCCAGACAATGCAAAGAAGAATTAAGCACGCATGACAGACATCACTCTCATCTGGGTATCTGGCCATAGGAACATAGAAAGAAATGAGAAAGCTGATGAGCTGGCAAGACAGAGGGCTACTCTAGAGGAAGTGCAGAGGGCTACTCCGAGTTGGTAGCAGTGGACTTCCCGCGAAGCGTCTCCAAAAAGAAGATCTTCTTGCAACTCCAGAAGCAGGCTGTTGACAGATGGACCAACACCGATACCTGCAAAATAGCGAAGGAAACGTGGCCAGAGTACAACATGTTGAGTACTGATGAGCTGTTACGAAAGCCAAGAACAGACATCATTAGAATTACGTCAACAAAAACTGGTCATTGGCCTATCGGAGACCATGCTAGGAACGATAGATGCTGTATTTAGAGCTCTGGAAAGATAGTCAGAGAGGAAAGGACAAAAGTATCAGAAAAAGAGATCGGAAAGAATAGAGACAGATACAAAGGTGGTTAGTCCTGTGAGAACTTTTAAGATTCTCTGGTAAATCTGTAAATATCCTCCAGTTTAAGAGAACGAATACTACTCATTCCCACGACATCGGAATCTAAAATTTCTAGCCGACCATCAACCGAATATCTTTCCTTCTAAGTTTTAGTAGAAAGTTTGACAGTTTTCTGTTCGGACTTGTCACAAAACATTTTGCAGTTCTGCAGCGTTCTAGACTGGGCAATAGCTCTTTTGTAAATTACATACATAATCGCTGATCCAATTCTTGATTCCTGCAGAACTGATGCCGTTTATTGGCTCTGGTCCCCGTGCGGGGGCCGCTAATCCACGGTTGGCCGATTCATCTGCAATCTCGTTTCCTTGAACACCGGATTGTCCTGGAACCCATATAAGTACAAGCCTGTTCTGTCTTGCGACAGAATTAACCTTCTTCTTATGTTCTTGAACAATCTTCGAGGTTTGCTTCGCGTTCTTCAGGGCCTTCAGTGCAGCCTGACTGTCGCTGAAAACTCCAATCTGTTTCCCGTTAAATCTCCTCTCGATTATCTATTAAGCTACTTTCAGGATGGCAAAAACTTCCGTTGCCATTTCCCCCATAGCATAGTGATACTTATTAATATCGTTTAAGTACCATCCGGCTCCAGACCCTATTTCATTCTTGGACACGTCGGTAAAGAAAATATCCGTCAAACCTGCCTGAATGCATTCTGGATTGCTCCATTGCTCTGACATCAAATTTCCTTCCAAATGAAACTGTGGGTATCAGGTCGTCTTTAGGTGCCAAAAAGAGTGGATACTGCTCAGATAGGATCTTAAAAATTTCTCTGTGTCCCCAAGCTCCGTCTTCGTGCCAGAAACCATATTTATGGAGTCTACACATTGCTTTTATTGCTTCCTGTTGTATCTTAAAATCCAAGGGGATCAAATCAAGCATAGCATTTAGGACATCGCCGGTGGTTGTACGAGTACTCATGTCACCCGTAGTAGTTGTGGTGTACCAAAATAGCATCTTTTGTGCTAATTGAGTCTGGGGCGTGTCACTCAGACAGCACCTCAAACAATTTTCAACTAATACTGCACTGTCCATGAACTTAAGACCTTAATTACACCTGAGCTATCAGAATGAAACTTAAATAGCATAAAACTAGTGAGCCGTCAAGCCAAGGAATGCGGTATATTTCTGTCATGAAAAAACTTTTGATAAAATCCATCTGCCTTACGGAGATGACGTAAAAACACATCCATCTGTTGGGAGAATAGAATTGGAGACAAATTGGAGACAAATTGAACAAATTTATGTTATTCTTACTGCACACCAACCTTAAAAACTCCACCAGTTACTGCATAGAATAAACACAGGAATATCTCCCTCCCTTTGTGATTTAACGAAGAGGCGATATGTATTTGAAAGAGCTGGCAATAGTGAAACCATAAAACCTCTATTTTGCGAAACAGGCGTTCGATAGGCAGACACTCACTTGGATTTAAATTCTCATTTTTGATGTTTTTTCTTTTCGTTTCATGAATGAGGCAACTGCGCGTGCGAATATCAATCGTAATTACAAGGCCGCCACCGCAGTCTTACAAGTTGAGGTGGGAATATTTTTGGCAGCACAGCATCAGCAATAATAGTTCGATCGTGAGATGCGTGATTCGCTGCCATTGATGCGCGCTGCAGACGCATAGAATTTAATACGAATGGACGCTGCGCCACTAAAACCGAGATAAACAAATACTGCAGCAGTCTGAGTGCTTTCCGTTTTCGAAAATGAAATGTTTACCAACTGCAGCAGCCGTAGCAGCAAAGCAAACAACTACGTTGCTACGGAATTTGCAACAGTTTTTATGCTGCCGCGAATGCCGCTTAGTTGGACTTTGATAATACGGCTATCTACATTTTTCATTTTGTTTTTTTGTTTGGGTTTTTTTTTTGCTTTGTGCACTTCTGTTGCTCAACCATCAACTCGCTTTGTGTGTGGGAACAAATATGATCGAAACGTGTAGCCAAAAGTTTGCGTTATTCAAACAGCAGAAAAACAGTTGCTGCAGTAGCGCCACACTGCACATACACGGAATAGGCGGCTGATTGCTTGCGACCGCAACGCATCTTCTCAGTGCACTTGTTCGCTGTGGTTTTCCGCAACTTCTTCAATGTCGATCTGCTTTGTGGTTTTAAATTTCCCAGACGCATGCGAAATTCTCGACAGTAGTAGGAGGTGTGGCTTATGAAATAACGTGATTGCTTATTTGTTGGCAAAAAGAACGGAAATGAAAAAAAAGAAATTATGAACAAATTTCAAAAACCCCACCGTGGGCATTTCTTAAGAGCAACAACGCTAAGAAAGATTTCATATGAATGCAGACACAAATAGACGCATTGATATTTGACGATGATGAATTTTTGTTTCAAAATGGGATCTAAGGCAATTCTGAGACTCCCTTTAATGAAGCTATTGAAAATTCTACGTCAGTTTGTTCGGTCGTGGGAAACTACTCTCAGACATTTTTCCAATAGGTGGCTTTGGTATTCCGCAACTCGCGCTACATAAGTGTGATCGGTGTGATCCTATGTTAAAACTCAATAGCCCAATTTGCACGGTCTCAAAGAATCTAAATAAGCGACAATATGTATTGGGATGATGGTCATGTTCAAAAAATATTCGCATTTCATCAATAGAATCAAATGGTTCATTCATAAAATTTATTTCACTCCCTTCAAAGTTATCTCCACGTTAACCGATACCCAGATTCGAATGCTTTTTCCAATCACCGATCTACTTTTTATATGCCAACTTTGGCGGGGCCTCAAATTCTATTTTGTCGTTCAACTTGTCCCAAAAATTTTTCAGCAAAATCATTCCTGGTTTTTTTTGAGCCCTTGACTATAAATTGAATACAAAAAAAATCTATTTAAAGGCACAAATCGGAGCATGGGAAGGAGACTAACGCATTCCATCTATCACGATTTTGTGCAATTCCTCGAATAGAAGGCCAGCTACCCATTTCTTGACATTGAACATGTACCGTTCCTATCCATGTACTTCTGGGCCGTCCTCTTCTTCGTGAAGCTTGGAGTTCCACTCGAGTGCGATATTAGCGATTATTTTCCATTCGCATTTTTCTTGGCTTATGACTTGATCAAATAACCACACAGAAGACGCGATATGAGAACCAGTGTAATCCGCATAACACTTCCTGTTTGGCATGGCCAACGCCGCTAAAGGAAACCTCAATTTTAGATTAACTGCGTTTTTGTTTTCTTTCGATGATTTGTTTCGGTGTCATATTCTGTCACCAAAGAATCAGTTACGTTAGCAGGCCTGTTGTAGTATAAAGCCAGCTTAGCGAAACTTCGTCTCAGCGAATGTTCCTCCTGCCGCAAGCTCGATCAACGCGGCATACGTCTGGTCTCACTGCTTACACAGGTGAGACAAAACCGATATGAGCAAAGATATGAATTATTAGATCAGGCATTTAAGTCATATTTGCCGAATTTAACAACATTAGATTAGATTAGATTAGATTAGATTAGATTAGATTAGATTAAATTAGATTAGATTAGATTAGATTAGATTAGATTAGATTAGATTAGATTAGATTAGATTAGATTAGATTAGATTAGATTAGATTAGATTAGATTAGATTAGATTAGATTAGATTAGATTAGATTAGATTAGATTAGATTAGATTAGATTAGATTAGATTAGATTAGATTAGATTAGATTAGATTAGATTAGATTAGATTAGATTAGATTAGATTAGATTAGATTAGATTAGATTAGATTAGATTAGATTAGATTAGATTAGATTAGATTAGATTAGATTAGATTAGATTAGATTAGATTAGATTAGATTAGATTAGATTAGATTAGATTAGATTAGATTAGATTAGATTATATTAGATTAGATTAGATTTATGGGGGTTGGACAAGTCCAAGCACTCAGTCAGGACCAGTCAGACCATTGTACTACACCCGGATAGAATTCAGTAGAGGGAATAGAGATAGGTGTGATAAAATCTGCCACAAATCTCTTGGATTCATTGATGAATCTTAAGAGATCCGGAAGAGGAAAGGTATGAACTTTATCTATTCTCAATATATCGCAACCCAATATCCTAAGTCTGATGCTGGAAAACGCCGGACAGCTACAGAGAAAATGCTCTGCAGTGTCGTTATCCTCAAGGCAGGATAGGCATATCGAGTTGGCGACGACCCCCACGGCAGCCATATGCTGACCACAGGCGTTGTGCCCTGTGATTACACCCACCAGTACTCTCAGGTCCTTGAGACGGTCCAGAGAAGAATCGTAAGCCGTCCTAATGTGACTTGCAGATATTTTGGCCCACTCGCATACATTAGCTTTTTTCAGCGCCTCGAGACTGGTGAATCTTTTAGTTCGGACCTTGCTCTCTAAAATGGCCTAACGAGAATAATCCATTGGATTCGCATCTGGTGAATTTGAGAGCCATTGTGTGGACGTTATCAAGTTCGGAACGTTGATTTTTAGACATTCTTGGTTCACTCGAGCTTTGTGAGACGTTGAAATGTCCCTGGTCTGCCACAGAAATGTTTGCCTGCCCACGGCTTCAAAGCAACCTTCAGAATACTTTCCCGATAATATTTCGCATTTTCCTTGACATCAGGCTCGATGCAAACGATTGGAGAGCGCCCATCTACGATTCAACGATCGGGCGGGTGCTGTCTTCTGGTGGCCAATCGATGACTCAAATTCCCGTATGAACTGTCGGTCAAACAAACCCTATCGTTTTGGGGTTTACGAATTGCTCAATTTGAAAAAATGTCTCGTCAGAAAACACAATGTTTGGAAATTGACCGCTTTCGGGCAAGCCAAGCAACTTCTTCGCTCTCTCAAGTCTAACTTGTTGCTGCTTTGGTGTGAGATCATACACCCTTTGGATATTTTAAGGCTTGACTTTGAGATCACGAACAATCCCTGGTTGTGATTTTCCAGCCAAATACAGTGCAATTACAGCATTACGTTTGAAATGCATTACTGATTTTCTTTTTTCGCGTTTACTCTGGGCAAAATGCCTCCGCGCGCTTGTAAACAATTCTCTGGGCTGTCATTTAGCCAACTAATAGACAGCTGATGCACGGGCATCAACTGTGCGGATGGTCTGAAGTTGGTTACTGTAGTCTTCTGTCTCGACTATTCTTTGGTCTTTGATGCGTTGTAATAAATCCATGTTTCACCCACTACGAAACCGCATAAAAACTTGTCAGCTTGAAATTGAGTATCGTCAAATCCTCCTACGAAGTCATCAAATGACTGCTTCTGTAGTCGATCGTAAGCAACCGCGGCCGCTCTTCTAATTTGTTCGTCTTCTCTCTCTAAACGCTCAATGCCATAGTGTAGTTTTAATGGATCATTTCTGGCCTTTTGACCACTGAGCAAACCAGCCAACCATTCTTCCATTTTTACGAAATTCTTCGTAGCAAAACTTTTCCACAAATCAGCTTAAATGTGAGGGTGCATTTCTTCGAGAGTTGCTTCTTGACTTATTGACCTCCCGAAAGATTCATGACTAAATCTGTGCACAAAAGGGCTGCGAATTATCAATTTAGCTGCTCCGAATCCAGATTAAAATAACGACAATGGTCAGTGAAAGTATTTAACTTGGATGCTATTACAAAAACATATTCACTACATTCTCAGGGCATGAGACCCAGTTGGAGTAAATGCTCTGAAACTGAGATAATGGTGCGAAGAAATCATAGATCACGATGTTTTTTTCTTCTTCGTAGTCCACACATTTTCTAAATGAATCCCGTCGACCCACTTAAAGCGAAACGAACAGCTATTAAAGCAAGCAGAGTACGGCATCTGCAGTGAAACACGTATTACCTCACACATCCTCCAGCCCATCCACGTTTTTTTCTTTGTTTGCTCTTTTTCAATTCAACCACATTCTACAACCGCATTCAGCATTTCAGCTCAACTTACCCTTACAAAAACTTTTGCATTCGTTAATTAAAAATGTCTTACATTTTTGCTTTTGTTGTTGCTATGTGTTTGTGTGGCAGCGGTTTGTGAGTATCAGCGCTTAGCTGTTTAAAGAGGTGTGGATAATTTTAAAACTTTAGTACACAATCAGTAACTTACGCTTTTGTTGTAGGCAAGTTTCGCCAAATGGAAGTTAATTGTCTGCCGTTAGATGTGGCCAGAATAAATACCATCATGGCTACATTACGAGTACTTACTTACATTGTAGATTAAGTCTAATTAGAAATGAGACAAAGAAGTCATTTAGAGCAAATAGTAACAGCTGAGTATTGGGTAGGGAAATCAGTTCATAGCGTTTTTATATTTTCTTCTATTTTACAGCGATTTGTTTGTCGTTTCGCAAAGCGTAAGTATTCGTTCAATAGAACTCTTTCTACTTTACAAAACTATGTTAATTGTATTTTTAAATTATTCAATTTTTTATTAGTTTGGAGGCTTAGAAATGAAACCAGGAGGCCAAAATCAACATTTTCGAAACCTGCTCTTCTTTGCTTTTCATCGAGGTAAAGAAGCTGCCGAAGCAGCCCAGGATATTTGCGACGTGTATGAAGAAGATGTTATAAGCGAGTTGCGAGTCTACAGCCAGTAAAATGGTTTGTGAAATTCAAAAATGGCGACTTTCACGTCGATGACACGTCCCGCAGTGGAAGGCCATCTGAATTCGATGAAGAACGTCTCAAATCACTTTTGAAGGAGAACGGTCCCAAAACCAATTAACTGTGATCATAAAATGATACCCAATCATCTGCATTCATTGGGCCCCTGGATGTCTCACGAGCTCAACGAAAAACACAAAGAAAGTCGGCTTAAAATTACTTCTCAACATCTCGCCCGCGATCGGGGATGAGAAATGGTGCCTACGCGTACATCAATATGAAACAAAGAAAGGAGTGGGTGACTCCAGAAGATACGTCAAAGCCGAAAGTCAAACAGGATCTTCATCCAAAGAAGATTATGAAATATATTTGGTGGGACTGAGAGGGCATGGTACAATAGGAAATGTTCGAAAAGAATGCCACGGTCAACAAAAATCTCTATATTAACCAGCTACACCGTCTGAATGAGGCTATTCGACTGAAAAGACCTGATCGACATGGTCAAACCATACTCCTTCATGACAACGCAAGGTCCCATTTGCACAAATCGTCAAAGCCACACTCCAAGAGCTCGAATGGGAGCTTCTTCGGCATCCGCCGTAATCTATGGACCTTGCATCGACCGATTGCCATCTTTTCGGCCCCCTATCGAGCCATATGAAGGGCGTTACCTCCGATAACAAATAGGTCCTTAAAAATTGGCTCAACAACTTCTTTGACATCATACCAGGCGATTTTTGGCGGAACGCCACACTACGAACTTATTTCCCAACCCAATACATAGAGAGTTATATTACTCTGCACCCAAAGTTCTTTCTTCACTAATAGCTCAAGACTAAATCGGAAGTAACTACTGCAGCATTTTGCAAACTGATTTGATAGCTTCAAAGGAGTCCGAGTTGTGGTTCAGGGACTCGTCCGTCCGTCACAGCACAACCGATCACTACTACTCTGACAGTCAAACTGCCAAAAAATATCTTCAGGCCCAGGGTATTTTATCCAAAGAGGCAATCGGATATAGAGCTATTCTAAATGAATTGGCTAAGCGCAGCACTACGAACGTTGTCTGGGTTCGTGGACCAAGAAACATGCCCGGAAATTCATCGCGGTCAAGCTGGCTAGGATGGAAACGGAGCTGAAATCACTCAATTGTAATCAATGGTAAAACGAGCATCGGTCTACAATGCGCGAGCCAACCGTCGATGGAGCAGGGATCCCACTTGTGAGATAACTAGGCAAGCTTGGGCTAGAAGTAACGAGTACAGAACTAGGCCGCTCATCACTCCATATCGTCGTACCATTAATGAAGTGGATAATAACACTACCGGGCACTGATTAATGCAAACAAATAGCGTTCACACTTCCCAAGCCACTGTCTAAATTCTTGCCTCGTGTCTGACGATGTCGATGTCTGACATTCCCGGAAACCACATCCGTCCACTGTTAATGTTTATCTGAGAGCCGAAGTGGTTTTTCAATGTCTGAAGAGCAAACCTTTCGATTAGTTGTGTGATATTACTTCACCCAATTGTCTGTCTAGGCTTGTCCTTCAATAACATTCATTTTGCAACACATTTCCAATAAATCTTGAATTCTTTTTATGTTGCAAACAAATCAGTAATTGAAACAAAAGCCCATTATGGGAGGCTCGGAAAATCGTTTTATCTGAAGAGTATTAACCAATTTTAGATGCCCGCGGAAATTATAGTAAACTTTAATTTGGACTGGATTTTGGAATCAAACTAATTCAGGAAAAATTAGAGTTAGTAGTAACAGAGAGAGTAGCTTGAAACATTAGTGGGATGGATAGGAATTTGACATATAAAAAGTAGTCGTAGTCTTATCCGATTTCAATAATATTTAAATGAAGTAGGGAGCACAAAATGGATGCGTACACCCTTTATTGGGTATTTGGCCGAGCTCCTTCTCCCATTTGTGGTATGTGTCTTCATGTTAGTCTATGATAGAAATTGGTATAATTACGCTAGAGGAGGGATGGGAACTGTTTTCCAAATGGAAATTATTGCCATTCTGAAAGTAGCAGAAGGGATAATTGAGAGGAGATGGAGCGGGAAACCGAATGGAGTTTTTAGTCAGGCTACACTAAAGGCCCTGGAGAACGCAAAACAAACCTCAAAGATTGCTCAAGAATGTAAGAAGAAGCTTAATTCTGTTGCAAGACGGTACAGGTACCTATACGAATTCCAGGACACCGCGCTGTTCAACGAAGTGAAATTGTCGATAAATTGGCCAACTGCGGATCAACGGATACCCCACAGAAACCAGAGCCAACAAACTGAATGAGTTCGGCAGGAATCATGAATTGGATCACCAATTAACTATGCAATTTACACAAAGAGCGATGGTCAGATGTAGAACGCTGCAGAACTGGAAAGAGTTTTGTTACAAATCCGAACCAAAATCTGTGGAACTTTCTACTAAAACTTGTCAGAAAAGACGTTCGGTTAATGGACGGTATTATTACAGGACAGAACCTATGGAGTCAGTATATGACCAACATTGAAGTCATTGAGTACCCGATTCGCCTGTCTTGCTTAGAGTTGCGGGATAGCACTGAGCATTTTCTCTTGGAATGTCCTCCCTTTGCTAAAGCAAGGCTGCAAATTTGGGTGCCGATGTCATGAGATTGAGTGAAATTTGTTCTCTGAAACTGGATGATACTAGCTATCTCTGTCTCTCTATCTGTCTCTGTCTCTATTCTATCCTATCTCTTTCTCCCTGTCACTTCTCTCCTTTCCTCCTATTTTACTTCAAATAGAGAGCTTCAAATACAATGGGCTTTTTAGTCAGAGCTTTTTAGTAGTAATAATTATCTCCTGAAACTCGAGGTTACAAAATAGCCTCAGATTATACAGTCTGTGTCAGAGCAAAGGAACCGCGGTTATTCATGAAGTATAAAAGATATTTATTTAATTTTTTTTTTACATGAAAGTATGTACAAACCTACGAGTCGCCATTACTCAATAAGCCGTGTAGTCTTCATCGTTGACGAGTATAGCCTGGCATCTTTTTCATGCTTTGAACCAGCTTTTCTGCGTAGCCCGTCGACAAGCAGGACTAAATTTTGCGAGCTTGACGCACGAATTGCTTTAAATCATGGACTGGCCTTCCGGCAAGATGCGTTTTCAAAGTTCTCCACACATTTTCTATGGGATTGGCGTTTGGGGACTGGGAAGTTCAGTCCAATACTGTGACGCCATTTGCTTGTTTTGTTGTTTCTCAAGGTGTTTTTCTGAAAGCAGTGGTCTTGATGATATGGGACGGTAGGATATGTTCGCCTCCTTCAGTCGACGTTCGATGGTGTTGATACTCACACCTATTCCCCTTTTTAGCAAGAACTGATCGTGCTTGGCGGAGTCACAAAGAAGTTTCTCGCTTAAAAAGTTGGACAATCACTTTATCCTGCTTTTTTGTTGTCACTCGCTTCAAGCCGCGCTCGGAAAAGTCATCAACATTTTTGCACACATTATACCGCTGATTCCACATCACAACAAAGTTTTTTAATTTTTTAATCACTTTTGCAGCCGCATCGTGAGCTAATTTCGGCCCTTGCGAATGCGTGCATAAGAATAGCGCCTCAAAACGCTTCTCGTACTTCTCACTCAGTTTTGTTTGGTTGCGTTTACGGGAAAGTTTCGAACGACACTAACCTGAGTTATCACTGGCGGAGTAGCCCTTGAGTTGGACTATTACGCAGCAAGAAGCAGAACGAAATATATCTTGAAGTTACAAGAAAAACCCCAGTTCTTTACCTCTGACGCAGACTGTATATATACTTTTTGCAGTACAACCCTAGGAGACGGAGAACGTCAAGGAGAAACGTCAAGGAGAAATGTCACAGTAAAAACTAAATAAAATAGATGCGGGCAAAGAATAGAGGTTGGTGGCCATAATTCGAATGTAATTTTTTTTAGGTATTATTCATTATTAATTCAATCCTCGTTTACTGATTTCTTCTAACTGTCTAGCAGCAAATTGCGCAAGTCGAGTGCTTCTCTTTGTCCTTTCTTAATATAGTTAAAAATAATTAAACAAACAGAAAACAATAAAATACTTCACCACCAATTTTTATCAAGGAAAACCTTTCAGAAAAATCTTGACTGATGATTGTCAATTTTCCAGCTGATCTGCCCTATGTGAACGGGTAATTAAGTTTTGCAGATTTATTGCTAAGCACTGCTTATGTGAACGCACTTGTAGGCGGCCAGGTCAGAATTATGCTTCAAAATCAATCGAATACATACTTACATTAAATTAAATTATCACACACTGGCACAAAGTTGCTCGAATTAACTTTGCACTGTCTCACAGTGCGGCCGGTTCCCAAAAAGCTGGCCAAAAGTCGAAAAAAAAAGTTTCTAGATAGAGTTTTTTTTGTCTTTGGGTTGGCTACAGTAATGCCTTGAGTAGTGAAACCCGTTCATAGCAACGTCCTGTACCCTAAGTATCCTCTGTATTTTCAGTCGCAACGTGGCCTTCGTTTGAGCATCGTATTACTGTCGATGAATAGTGAAAGTTGTACACATTTGAAAGATTTTGTAATGGAGTAAATTGAACAAAACCAATTGGAATCATCTTCGGAAGGTTAGTAAAATACGAGAAATCTTTAGTACATATCAATACCTCGACACAAAATTTTTAGCTGCAGCAATACGTAGATACATTTTTTGCAATTTGTTTTATAAAATTTGAGTTTTCAAACTATATAGTAATACAACGCCGTCATATGCTGCTTTGAAACCTATTAAAGGTTACTCAAAAAAGTAATGGTTACTAAAAAAAACAAGATTCAGCTGCTACCACTTGCTGCCTTGCGACCCCGAAAACATATAATTTTACATGCATATTGATTATGTTCTAGAATATACGCTAATTCACGTGAGGGGGTGGCCAATAGGGGTGGAAGGGGGTGGATTTTCAAAATTTTAAGATCAAATTCGTAATCAGCGACCCCGAAAATCCCCGAGTAAGAAATTTTGAATCAATTACTTAATTTTTTGAGTTTTGGCCAGCTTTTCGGGAATCGGCCGCACTGTGTGTGCCGCAAGGTGTTACCACTTTGTACATAGTTAAATTTGTATCTCCTTGTAACTGTATGAAAAAATGCATACAAGACACTTCTAGTAACAGTTAAAGGCACCTGCTTTCAGGGTGAAAATAACTAAACTGCCAGCAGCAGAGGTGGCGCTGGGTCCGCTCTACTCTTTATTGACTACTTAGTGTTGAAAATACGTGTAACAACAACACCAACACATAACGGCACCCAAATATATTACTAAAATTAATTGCATTAACAACAGACACTGCGGGCAACAACTACAAGAGCGGCAACGGCTTGGATGACAACGGTTTGGCCTGTTTAGCTATGGGCAGCACTTCCATGCATCAAACTCAACTTAACCGAGACCTTAGCCACTATGCTAACGGGGTTGATAGTACTAAATAATTGAATCAGAGGAACGGGTGGCACGTGCCAAAGTAGGTATTCGTCTCAAGTTTATTTTAAGGATTTTACTTAATTCCCCTAATTGAAAGCCGATACATTGGCAAGCATGCATACATACATACATACATACATAGCAAGTGGCCTTAAGTGGCAATATTGAATATTGATTTTGCAATTCTTACACCTTTAGAGTGGAATATTACTAACTAGAGGTGGGTGAACTCAGTACAAATATGTGTGTAAATATGTATGTATGGATATGTAAAGTATTGAAGATTTGAACACCAAACAAAGGGGCTCTCTTAGTATACATTTAGTGTCCACATATATAACGGGTGATTTTTTAGCTATTATCTTTTTAAACAGTTGGTTTAAACAGCTGACGCACGTTTCGCGTTTTGTTTCACTGTCAAACATCTTTAGTTTGATCTATAATTTAACCATGAATCGTCTTATAAACGAACAACGCTTGCAAATCATTGAATTTTATTATAAAAATGCGTGTTCTGTTAAGAAAGTTTATCGCGCGCTTCTTCCAATTTATGGTCAGTTTAATCGGCGCACTGAAGCGGCTATTCGAGCTATTGTGACTAAATTTAGAACCAAATTTACATTATTGGACATCAAACCACCAACACGCTTACGTAGTGTGCGAACTGAAGAAAATATCGCAGCTGTATCGGCCAGTGTTAATGATGACCATCAATTATCGATTCGTCGCCGTTCGCAGCAATTGGGCCTCTGTTACTCAAAAACGTGGAAAATTTTGCGAATGGATTTAGGTGTGAAGCCTTTCAAAATACAGCTGGTGCAAGAATTGAAGCCGAACGACCTACCGCAACGCAGAATTTTTGGTGAATGGGCTCTTGGAAAGTTGGCCGAAGCTCCACTTTTTTATCGAAAAATTGTGTACAGCTACGAAGCTCATTTTTGGATCAATGGGTACGTAAATAAGCAGAATTGTCGATTTTGGAGTGAAGATCAGCCAGAAGAATTGCAAGAGCTACCAATGTACCCAGAAAAGGTCACAGTTTGGTGCGGTTTATGGGCTGGAGGTATCATGGGACCGTACTTCTTCAAAGGTGATGCGAATCGTAATGTAACTGTGAATGGTGAGCGCTACCGTGAAATGATATCCAACTTGTTTTTGCCCAAAATGCAAGAACTTGACTTGCATGTCATGTGGTTTCAGCAGGACGGTGCCACATGCCACACAGCATGCGTAACAATGGACTTGTTGAGAGACAATTTCGGTGAACATTTTATTTCTCGTTCGGGACCTGTCAATTGGCCACCCAGATCGTGCGATATAAAGCCTTTAGATTACTTTTTTGTGGGGCTATGTTAAAGTTCATGTCTATTCAGACAAACCTGCTTCAATTAACGCATTGGAAGGCAACATTAAAGCATTTATATGCGAGATACCGGCCGAAACATTGGAAAGAGCATGCCAAAATTGGACTAAGCGGATGGACCATTTGAAGCGCAGTCGCGGTCAACATTTGCATGAAATATTCTTCAAACATTAAATTATATGGACTGTACTATCGATTTAAAAAAAATGTCATGCATTTTTCTGAATTTTAGGTGTGTTTTTTTGAAAAACTTTCCTATAGCTCTTAAAAAATCACCCTTTATATGTGCATCATGCTATATATTGAGTCGGAGAATAAGTTCATAGCGATTTTGGCAAATGGTAAGTATTCATTCGATAGAACTCTTTCTGCTCTACGAAACTATGTTGATTGTATTTTTGAGTTATTTAATTTTTTATTAGTTTTGAGGCTTAGAAATGGTATACCCAAGAGGCAAAAATCAACATTTTTGACACCTGCTCTTCTTTGCTTTTCATCGAGGTCAAAAAGTGGCCGAAGCAGCTCAGGAAATGGTTTGCAAAGATCAAAAATAGTGACTTTCACGTCAATGACACGACCCGCAGCGGAAAAACTTCTGAATTCGATGAAGAACGTCTCAAATCACTTTTGAAGGAGAACGGTCCCAAAACCAATCGTAAACTGGCGGAAAAAATTAACTGCGATCATAAAACGATTTCCAATCACCTTCAGACAATAGGATTCACCGAAAAATTGGGAGTCTGGGTGCCTCACGAGCTCAACGAAAAAACAAAGAAAATCGCCTTCATATTGTTTCTCAGCATCTCGCGCGCCATCGAGCAACACGCGATCATAAACAGCGCTTTTTGTACCGAATCGTCACGGGAGATGATAAATTGTGCCTATACATCGACATGAAGCAAAAAGAAAAAATACGCCAAAGCTGAGAGTCAAGCCAGATCTCCAAAGAAGATCGTGATATGTGCTTGGTGGGACTGGAAGGGCATGGTGCACTGGGAAATGCTCGAAAACAATGCCACGGCCAACAAGAAGCTCTACATTGCCCAGCCACATCGCGTGAATGAGGTTATTCGACTGAGAAGAAAGTATTGACATGGTCAACCCATACTCCTTCACGACAACGCCAGGTCCCAGATAAGTGGAGGTCCCTCCACTCCTTCAAGACGCACGCCACAAATAAGAGGAAGAGCTTGGCCTAACACACAAAAAGTGTGTAAGCACCAATTACAATAAAAACAAGTCCTTCCAGTGAGTTTTTTTGCAAATTTCCGAAAACTTCGAAGAAATAATCGCCAAGATATCTGGCACGACTTCGTTGAAGTGCAATAAACTCCCAGAGGAGGTGTTGCACTGACTCAGTTTCTTCATCATCTCCACAACTCTTGCAGAAGTCATTGTGAGGCACACCTATTGTACTGGATAGGGTGGCGGAATCACCCGTTATATTACCTGTGAGAACGCTGGTAGTTGTTCTGCCGAATCAAAGCAGTCATTTTATCTTTTGAAGATTCAATTTTGGCCAGAGCCCTTTGGAGACCCTGCAGCTAGTTGTCAGAGGCCATCGTCTATTGCTTTCCGCGATTACGCTCAAATCAAACGCAGTGTACAGGAATGCTTATGCCCTCTACCGACCCGCTGGAGGTCAAGCTCAAAGCCTTTCCTTGCACACTTCTCCGCTCTTACATTTCCTTCCACGCCAGAGTGTCAGGGTATGTGGTGCTATGTTGTTGGATAAGCGAGAGCGACCTCCTGCATTCTTGAACACATCTTCAATTGATGCGCGTTGAGGCCAGTACCTTGATTGCTGCTTGACTATCAGCAAAAATGGTTTGGTTTGTTGGAAATAAGTTCATTAGTCTTATCGTTTTTGCTGTTTTGTCTATAGCATAGATCTCAGCTTGGAAGACGCTACACCGGTCTGGGAGTCTAACTAGAAAGTCCGCATGGTTTATTCCAAAGAAGAGAATGCCAACCCGGTTAGCACTTTTTGTGCTAAAACTACCACAAGTTTTCGGCTACTCTAAACGCGTGGCCTGGTGCTGAAGCGCCTTTCATATGACAAACAATCGTAATCGCTCGTAAAAGCTCGATAATCAATGAAAGCACTGGGTCTCCTCGCCGTTTAAACAGTTTACGCATTATTTTCTCTAATCGCCACACAAAAGCAACTCTTCCTTTTGGACAGTTGCCGCAGCGTTTGCCGATTGCTTAGTCACACTTTAGCGCTCTTTCAATGACTTGAGCTGAGTTGTGCATTATAAAGGAATGTAAAATTTTTTCGAATCGCATATCTGCATACATATGTGCATACATACAAACCCGATAAGATGTTCTAAGCCAAAATTAATTTTTAAAAAATAAATGCATAAAATTTAAAAATTTCAATATATTTATTCCTTTCTTATAATATTTAATTAACACACCAAAACACGCACATAAAATTAGAAAGAAAAAATCAAGAAGGCACGGATAAGTCACGATTTGCTCTTCACCACCACTAAAGTGCACCGCTAAGCGCTGCCTTTCTCACCTTGTTCCGCTTTCGATTCATCCTATACCAAGTGGAGTAACCACTCTGCTTGACTTGACCACTCAGCTGCGCTTGGTTGGATTTGACATGCCCGCATATTTGCACGCCAACCGATAATTATCGCTCGCGTCGTAAATGCGGTCAGAGGTTGCGCGCGAACTTAGCCAAGGTAACAAATAGTAAAAACGAAAAACAAGACGGAAAAAAATCATTCTCTTACTTTTGTGCAGTTTATGTGAGTTTACTTACGCATTCTTAACTCTGTTGTGGGCTAAAGTTATTTCTTTGATTTTTCATGGAGTTAATTTTACGTTCCTCTTTCTGTTTTCGGTTGTTTTTTTTTGTTTTTTGGTACAGAGTAGTTGGGACCTGTAGTTAATTTGGCGTAACCACCTTATTTTTGCACCAAACGAATTGTTTCTGATAGCTCGCCTACATGCGTACGTATGTACTGAGGTATGTAAGTAAATGCATGCATATAAATACAGCTTTTATTGTGTAGATGGGTTTCCTTTATCCTCCAGTTTTTTGCAATTCGCTTATGTTCTTGCCTTATTGCCGCGCTGTGAATCTGAAACTGATACGTTGCGAAAGGAAGCGTTTCCAAGCGCTGCTAGCGGGCAGTGCAGCTGTATAAATGAAACACCTGATAGTGAGCAGGTGGAGTTTTCGGTATTGCGCATGCGCTCGGTATAGAAATGAAGTTAGCAGATTGTATGGCGGCGGTTGAAAAAAGGCGCAAATCTCATGAGTGCATGGCTGCAATGTGCAATCTTTTTACTTTTTTTAGTTTTTTTATCTATTTTTATAACCTTTTTTATACCCTAATTTTCTTACGCATTTACTTTAAATGAAATACAATTTAAGTTGAAGAATATAATAAAATTATCAATCCAATTGAAGTCTTCTACAAATTATACCGAATCCTTAGATATGCCTTTTTATGAAACAAATTTCTAATTTTTGATGCAACTTGTATCAAATTTCGCCACCGTTGTCAAATGTACGTTGTACGTAACTACCATTCAGCTGATCCAAGTTTGAAACTCACTGTGGATCTGAAGCATCGAAACAATTATAGGCAAGACTTACTCAGATTTCTTCGAAGGTCGGGTAGATTTAAAGAAAATTTAAAATGGAACCTGAGGGCAGTACAATGGACTTAATGTTGTCTGAGTGCTGTACTGGGATGCCCATACTCCACGGACCCATGAGTTTTTTTTTTTTAATCAAAGAAAAACACAATTTTTTTGATGTCGACGATAATAATCATTTTATTTGGTTCAAGTAGATTTGTTGACATCGCTTTTTGAATATGATATCTCTCAAATGGCCGCCTTGAGCCTGTACGGCGTATTGTGCCCGTTTTGCAGCATTTTCCATAGTTATAGCTAACATTTCGGGTGGAATAGCGGCTATTTCCTCACGGATGTTGTTCTTGAGCTCTTCTATGGTGTCTTTGGCTTATTCATATAAACCTTTGATTTTAAATATCCCCACAAGAAGAAGTCGGGTGGCGTTAAATCGGGCGAACGCGGTGGCCAGTCAAAATCGGCGTTTTCGACATCAAACGACGAGAAAACAATCTCTTCAAAAAATCGAATGTGGTGCGAGCTGTGTGTGGCGGAGCGCCGTCTTGTTGAAACCAGAACTACCTCAAGCGCTTTCGACGAATAATTGGCATCACAAAAGTGGTTATCATATCGCGATAACGCTCCTGATTGACGGTAACAGCTTGACCATCTTCATTTGCGAAGAAAAACGGTCCAATAATCGTTTTCACACTAACGCCGCACCAAACAGTGACTTTTTCGCCGTTAAGAGGTACCTCTTGAATTTCGTGAGGATTTTCAGTGGCGTAAATACGGCAATTTTGCTTGTTTACCGTCTCATTCAATAAGAAATGAGCCTCATCGGACATGATGTTTTGTTCTTCTTTTGACTTATTTTGTTGAATGTAAATTTCAACTATTTGGGAGCGCTCGCGTGGCGAGTACTGTTCCATGGTAAAAATCTGCTTAGACTGACGCTTCCAACGCGGTATGTCATTAAGCGATCTAACGTCTCTGTCAAAAGATACAGGGTTGCCAGATGGGTCCGTCGAATATGGGTACTTGCTAGTTGCCCCTACAAAAAAAGCGAGGACTTAAAAATTACAATTATCTCATGACACCGTGTAGAGGTGCTCATGGTGGACATTTAAATAATAAAAATAGTAAATTGGTACGTAAATTGTTTTAAAACAACAAGCAACATCTAGGCGCTACTTTTGAAAGCCCCTTTATAAGAGTAAATGTGTGAATTCAAGTATTTTGGATATTGTCGTAAATTTTTCCAAAAAATTAGTTGTTTGCAGACTTGAGTATAGTAAGAAGTAAAGTGTATAAGTTTTGGTAAAATTTGTTGAAGTGAAATATCTTCGACTCTTTTTAACAATTTTAATTGATTTTTTTTTTTATTTTTGGAACAGAATATTCTTTTAAAAAAAATTTATTTTGGAAAAATTTCTGTTTTATATTTCAAAAATACCTCCTATTCAGATATTTTTGAAATTTTGTTTTATTGATAACTGAAACTCCGCTCAGTAATTACTTTGTTTTTTGCAGAAATTTTTTTTTAATTTTTTTTTTTTAGAAAATATAGGTCCTCCTTAGCTAGACCTCAGCTCAGTAGACCCTAAAAGTTGCCATTTGAAAATCAGTCGAAGCGACGCTACGTACATTAGGATGGTTCACCCTGTCACACATTGGCTGGAAAGTCCTGGGCCTAACATTAAATGACATTCGTTTTATTGCATTCTCCTCGTTTTCAGTTAGAACTCACCTTAAAAAGACAGCTGTTAAAATTTCATGATATTCTCTACTCATCACAATACCTCATCCAAACCCAGTTATCAAAGTAAACCTGTACATTCCTTTTACTCGCTTTGGCCTCGCATTCGAGTAGAAAGTATGTAGAAGTTTCCAGGGATTGATCGCAAAAACGACAGCAGTCGGTGGACCATATCCCGAGCATTATTGAATGCAGATGGTTGTGTACTCTGGAGGGACCTGTGAGCATTCTCAGCTTGTCCTTAGGGAGGTCTATGAAATGTCTTAATCTCGCGTCTGACTATACCCCCCCCCGTTTGCTAACTCGAACTGCGACAATGCAGATCCAAATCTACTATTTACAAGGACATGAGAGAGCCGATGAGCTTGCTAAGGTAGACCATAATTGAGCGCTTGCCGTAATTGAGCGCGTCAGAAATACACCCATCCCTCTCCTTTCTGAAAACGGAACTAAATGAGGAACTATCTTTGACGCAGTCGATATGGGAACACACAACCACGTACAAAATCGCCAAAATTATGCTAAGAGCTTTGAATACGAAAACGACTGACTTTATTTTATCACTCTCTAGAAAAGATGGCGAAATATTGGTTGGAGTACTGACGGGACACTGTTCCACCCCTCATCACACAGCAAAAATGGGATTAGACCATATTTTTCATCCTTGAAGGATATTGCTGATGAAAGGCTGAATGGCTTATTAAAACTCGCGCAGACGTGCATTAAGAATTACACAAAATAATAAGTCGACGCCAAATATTTTACATAGCACTAGGAAGACACCCTATAGGGTGAAATATTTTTATAGATCAACCAGCATTACCTAACCTAACCATACCTTCCGAATAAGTACTTAGCCCGGCATAACCCTGTTGTTTGGTGCCAGCTTAAATCTCTTAGCTTCAGCTCTTCGATTGAATGGCGGCAAGTTAACTGAAGGTATCACTGGCGCATCGCCGCTTTTGTTTATAACAGTTCTTGATGGCGTCTTAAAACTCACAAACTCAGAAGTTCCAGAAGGACTGCAATGGAGGCTATTGGCTGACGCCACTGCAAAACATCGCGAACTAGAAAAAAATGCACTCGCATTGATCTTAAAATAAGCTTCACAAAAACGAAACTTATGAGAATACAAACAACAAACACATCTCCTCTTGAATTTACTACCAACGAAAACACTATCACTATAGAAGATGTGGATGAGTTCCACTACGGTAGCCAAATCACAAAAGATGGTGGCGCAGTTGCAGATGTGGCAGCTCGTATTTTTAAAGCACGAAGTGCGTTTCAGAAGCTTAGCCGACTGTGGTGATCTCGCACCCTGTCACTAAAAACCAAACTTAAAATATTCAACACCAGCGTTAAATCGGTCCTCCTATATGGTTCTGACACCTGGCTTTTGTCTGGCCACATGACGTTTGTCAACAATTGCCTCATAATTATATGCCGTATATTTTGGCCGAAAACAATTTCCAATGCGGACCTTCTTCTGCTTACTAAAAGCTGCCCAATTAATTCCGAAATAAAAAGACAAAAATGGAATTGGATTGGACTTACCCTCCGCAGAGAAGACGATAATGTTGCCAAAATGGCTTTTCAATATGGGATCCGCAAGGAAGTCGACGCAGAGGTCGCTCACGTCAAACTTGGATGCGCACAATCTCCCACGGGAGTCCTTCAACCACCACCTGGAACCAAATCAGACACATAGCGGCTGACAGAAATCCTGAGAGAACATTTTTTTCCGCGTCATGTTCCGACTAGGCCGAATGAGCTGGTGCGTGACTACCATTCGGAATTCGGAGAGAACGCACGTTCGAATCTCCGTGAAACACCGAAATGAAAAAAAATGTTTTTTCTAATAGCGATCGCCCTCGGCAGGCAATGGCACATCTACGAATGTATTTCAGCCATGAAAAAGCTCCTCAAAACAAACCATTTGCCGTTCGAAGTCGGCTTAAAACTGTAGGTCTCTCCATTTGCGAAACAACATCAAGACGCACTCCACAAATAAGAGGAGGAGCTCGGCAAAACAATCACTAGCGCTACCTTCAGCCTCAAAAACTTATACTCAGTACAAAAATATAATATTTGGCTTTATTTAATTCAGGATTTTCAGTGGCTTCTGACGAAAGGGCAATCGATCGGCTTTGTTCAATACGTGCAAACTCGCTTAGCAGTGGGAAAACCTATTAAAAAGAATATCTAGTCGCAGTCAGTGACATCCTTACTTGTTTGTCACTCCGTACCAAATATAATTCTTACAAGTTTTCTCCTCATCTACGAAGCCTTTGTTGACGCACATAAAGCAGAGCTTTTACGCATGCCCACAATTGAGTAACACAATTTTTCGCGGATACTCGTACACTTTACAAATACTTTCCGCCTAGCCTTGGAAAACTCTTTAATTAAGTGCTAGCCCAAAATACAAAAAAAAAACTAAACGTAATATTCACGCTGTCTGGCCAAAAACGCGTCGTCCACTTGCATGAATTTACGCATCAAAATACGGGTCAAACTTAACCGCCAACGAATCAGAGGACACACATTTTTGCGAATAGGTTGCACCATTTCGTGCCGCATTTCAACTGAACTCTTAACATTTCGACATGCTCGCCTTTGATGAAGATTAAGTAGAAAATAATTACAGAGTGGAATACCTGAAATGATCCGCCTTACCAGCAATTACTGTAATTGACTTATAATATTATCATTGAATGCATATCGACATGCATGGCGTGCGCCGCGGCGCGCATACGAGTGCGGCAGTGCGACCAGGAAAAAGGAAAAAATTATGTTGTTATGACAGGTCATACAAATGGATCAAATTGGTGATCGATAGTGACTGGAGTGGTGCACAGCAGAACTATCAAGGTAAAAGCCGATGCTGTTAATTCGCACAATTGGATAAACTGGAGTTTACCCATTGTACGGGCAAAAATATTATATATAAACAATAGCAATCATACCCGAAAAATATACAGGGTTACGTTTGCGTACGTCCACTTCTAAACAAATAAACAAAAAAGTGAATGAAGAACTACAAACTGCTGAAATATAGATCAGTGACCCTAGTTTTGGAGAAACAAAAACTAAGCTAAGCTAAAAAATCACAAATGCAATGACGCCGAGAGCTGCTGAACAATTGAAACACGGCGAAGAAGAACTGCATACACAACTACACAACCTGATGGTAAGGATATGGCGAAATAATAACAAACCCATTGAATGGTTATTAAGCCTGATAATTCCTATATACAAAAAGGGGGATTAAGCAAACTGCCGTAATTATCGGAGCATATCGATATTAAACGCTGCATATTAAATATTTACAAACATACTGTACGAAAATATACGCGAATATTTCGAACAAATTCTGGATGATTACCAAGCAGGTTTCAGAGCCAACTGGTGTGGTTGGTTGGATGGTTAGAGTGGTGATTCTTTCAGAATCCAACTAGCGCTTTCGCACCATTTTGTTGCCTCATCCTCGTTACCAACTTGTTTAACAGTTATTTACAGCACAGCTATATCCAGTCTGTGCGGTTTAGGAACCTTATTAGGCTGTTGATGCCTAATCCAGACAGTTGCTCGAGACTCTCGTTGTCCTTGCAAACATTGAAAATCGTGTGAATAATCCAGCCGTTATTTCTCTATACACTACGCGTTTGGCTGCGGAATCATTTTTCAACAAACCAAGTCTTATGTTGTTGAAGTGGGTAAGTATGTCTACTGAAATAATCCTAATTAGGGACTAGCGCCGTTTTACTACCGCTGGTAACATGTGAATTTTTTTTATATTTTTTTTTTTTACTTTTTTTATTTTTTTTTTATTTTACTTTTTTTATATTTTTTTTTATTTTGTTCAGATCCATTTCGGGAGATCCAAGTAAATTTTTTATCTCTATGTCTGAGATTTCATCAATTTGCTGTAGGAAAGGCTCACTGAAATTGCGAAGTCTTAATCTGACTAAGCCTGAACATTGGCAGAAATATGTAGTTGAAAGGACTTTCTTTCCCGCTCCGCCTGACAGCTTCTGCTGTTTGGCTGTATGCTCCCCTCCTTTCCAGTGGCATGTAAAAGTTGCAGTAGTACGTGAAATGTTTGAGCGAGAGCATCCTAACAGGTAATTCGTCCTACGGATGTTGCACGACGACCATGATTTCCTGGTTGTAGTACTTGCAATTAAGGGGTTCTATACAGTTAAAATTAAAAAAAAAAATCGATTTTTTTTATATTTTTCTTAATGCACATAAATCTGAGAATGTACACAGAAAATTTACTATCGTTCCGGTGAATATTTTCCTTATAAAAATAAAAAAATAAATAATTGGCGCGTACACTTCTGTTAGGTGTTTGGCCGAGCTCCTCCTCCTATATGTGGTGTGCGTCTTGATGTTCTTCCACAAATGGAGGGACCTACAGTTTCAAACGGACTCCGAGCGGCAAATGGTTTGTTTTGAGGAGCTTTTTCATGGCAGAAATACACTCGGAGGTTTGCCATTGCCTGCCGAGGGGCGACCGCTATTAGAAAAATGTTTTTTATTAATTTTGCTTTCACCGAGATTCGAACCAACGACCTCTCTGTGAAATCCGAATGGTAATCACGCACCAACCCATTCGGCTACGGCGGCCTTATACAAAGCCTTAAAATACAGTTAAAAGATAACATGAATTTGAATTGAATTTGAAAAGGTCGAGCCAAGGAGCACCAGGAGATTTGGTGGCTCCTAAAACACTCAGGCTAAAGAGCCCATTGTATTTAAAGCTCTGGAAACGGGGTAGATAGTCAAGGAGGGAAGGAGAAAATTATCAGACAAAGAGATAGAAAAGAATAGAGTCAGAGATAGAGATAGTTAGTCCTGTGAGAATTTTCCAGATTCTTTGGCAAATCTGTAAATATCCTCCAGTTTTAGAGAACGAATATTACTCATTCTCATGGCATCGGAACCCAATACTCGTAGCCTTGCTCTAGCAAAGGCAGGACACTCACAGAGAAAGTGCCAGTGCTATCCGCCTCCTCCAAGCATGACAGGCACACCGGGTTCTCGATGATTCCAATGCTGACCCCATGGGTTGTGTCCTGTAATGATGCCGACCATCAACCGAATGTCTTTCCTTCTAAGTTTTAGTAGAAAGTTTGACAGTTTTCTGTTCGGACTTGTCA
>JAYXIM010050263.1:0-50777 GCA_037575425.1 Anastrepha fraterculus | reverse complement strand
TTACCTTAATTTAAAATTAAATTCAAGTTTCAGTTGCTGTTGGTTGTCAAAAAAAATGTGCCTTATAAAAAATTGTTCCTGCCGATTAAGTTCTGCGGCTCACACGATCTTTTCCAACATCAAGTTAAATAAGTTACACGACAGAGAGTTACTCTGCCTGAAACCTCGTTTGGTATTAAACGGCTCGGAGAGGTCCTTCCCAATTCTGATGGCGCTGCTGGTATTAAACAACGTCATCTTGTATAGCCGTATTAGTTTTGCGGGGGCACCAAATTCAGACATCGCGGCATACAAGTAACTCCTTTCCGTACTGTCGAATGCAGCTTTGAAGGCGACGAAAAGAGGATTCTCCTTTCATGGGTATTTTCCAAGACTTGACGAATTGCGAATATCTGCTCGATGATGGACTTTCCAGGTCTAAAGCCGCTCTGATAAGGTCCAATCAGTGAGCTGGCATATGGTTTTAGGCTTGCACACAATACACTATATATATGAGATAGCGATAAGACTGATCCCCCGGTAGTTGGCGCATATAGTAGGGTCGCCTTTCTTCAACACAGGACAAAGGACACTGAGATTCCAATCATTGGGCATGCTTTGTATACATAAATATATTCAGCGCATACATCTTTCCTCATGTAGGTATTTGGTCGAGGAATCGACCAGACCTTCACATTACGCCCCATGAAAAACATAACGGCATAACTCATTATCCCTTTGTCGATTACAAGGCTGCTTTCGATAGGGGATCGCCTGTATGCCACAATATCTGAGTTCGGTATTCCCGCAAAACTGATTCGACTTTGCAAAATGACATTAAGCAGCACGTCCAGCTCTGTCAAGGTAGGAAAAGACCTCTCCGAACCTTTCAAGTTTGAGACAAGGCAATCCACTATCGAGCGACCTCTTCAACTTCCTCATGGAAGGGGTGTTACGGAGAGCCGGTGTTCATCGAAATGGCACTATTTTCGCCAAAAGTGTTCAGCTCCTTGCATATGCTGGTGACATTGGCATTATAGAAAACTGCTAGCGAGATGTTACCGCAGCTTTTTCCGCTATCGAAAGAGACTCAACTGGAGTGGGTCTGGCGGTTAACGAGGGCAAGACGAAGAATATGCTGTCCACTAGGAAAGATACACGGCGTTTTGGATCCAGCATTTCAGCGGAAAACTACGCCTTTGAAATCATCAAGAAACTTATATACGAGTATCTTGGCACTGCCGTCACAACAACAAACGATGTCAGCCTGTAGATAAACCGACGAATCACGCTTGCTAATAGGTGTTACTATGGTCTCAGTAAGCCAAATACGTAGCAGAGACCTCTCTCGCCCGACAAAACTAACACTCTACAAGACGCTCGCTCATCTTGCCCATGCTACTCTATAGCGCTGAAGCATGGGTTGTGTCGAAGACTGATGCAGCAGCTCTTGGGGTATTCGAGACAAAGATATTTCGGAAAATCTTCGGTCCTCTTCGTGTTGGCGATAACTACTACCGCCGTATCAATACTCAGCGCTTGCGTTGGCTGTGCCACGTCGAGCGTATGGATGTACAAGCTCCAACAAAGAAACTGTTCGGATGATAAGTTAGAGGACAACGACGTTTGGGAAGACCATGCCTCCGATGGAATGACCAAGTCGAGGGAAGCCTATCATCGCTTAGTGTAACAAATTGGAGAATACTTGTTTCGAGTAAGACGTGTTTCGTGATTTTCGCTAAGATGGAGCAGTATCGAGGAGAAAAAGGCAAAGTTGGATGCTGTCTATGGGGACGCTTCGGCATCTATGATCACAGTTAGATATTGGCTCAACGAATTTAAACGTGGGCGAACATCTGGCAGACGTAGGTTCCGAGGAAATCATTCAAAAAGTCCACGACATGATTATCGCTTCTCACCCATCGACGGACGAAAGTGCGCGAAGTAACAGAGGTCATAGGTGTGTCGACCGGACGGCAATTAATATTTTACATGATGAGTTGGCGATGAAAAAATTGTCGCCCAGTGGATGCCGCAATTGCTCACAAGCAACAACAAGCGGGTGCGGCTGTTAACTTCGAAGCAGTAGTTGGAGCAATTTAAGCGAGTTCCGAAGAAATGTTTGCGTCGAGTTGTCATAAATTGTTGATGAAACCTGGATTCATCATTACTCACAAGAAACTAAGCAACAATCAAAACAATGGATTTCTCCCGTTGAATCTACGCCACAGAAGGCGAAGACAGTCCCATCGGCCGGAAAGATCATGACGACAATTTGTTCAGATGTGAACGGCGTTATCCTCATGCATTTCTTAGAAAAAGGAAGAACGATCACTGGACAATACTACAGTGAGTTATTGGACCACTTTCACAAAAAATTGAAGGAGACACGGCCGTAGCAGTGTAATGTAAAAAAAAAAGGCGACTGTGTATGCACCGCTGGAAAGTACTTGGGCGATTTCAGTTATACATCAAAATGTAGCGCATCACATAAATTCGAGGTGCATCCATACAAGTTGATAGCAGTAAATTCCCGATTTATTTATGTTATTTTTTCTCAAGATTTGGTGGTTTCAATACCAAAGTGATCTGCTTTTTACATTAATGAATGTCTATTTAATAGGTCAGAACTTCGAAATATCAATTTTGGAGGTTATTCAGCAATACTTGGTGCTACAGCAGCAATATTCTCAACAGAACGTCCAGTTTTTGGTATGCCAGCCCTTTTTTCTATGATCGACAGAACCAGTTTCTTGAAATTTCTTTAGCCAACCATAGAATTTTTGGCTCATTCGGACGATTATTTACACCAAAAAATTTACGAAATTTGCGGTGAGTTGTTCGTAAAGATCGACCATTTTCACAATAAGTTTCAAGAACTTTATCGCGTTGTTCTCTATGTAAAATTGTACAACTGTCTCCCTGACAAAATAAACATAAAAAACAGATACCGTTTAGAAATTATTCGCTACTGACGTTTAGGCGTCACTTTTGAAAGGTCCTTTATAACCGAATTCGAGTGTACTTTTTGTAGCTCGGATACAAAAGAATACAGCAAATGACAATTATATGATGAAAGGCAGACAAATCGTTGGAGAACTTCATTAAGGGGTTATATACAGTTAGATGGCAAAACTGGGAAAACTTTTAAATTTAATTTAATTTAATTTAATATATGGGAAATAACAATAAATTATTATTTTACAATAAAAAAAAGGAGCACTAGCTGCCAGGGCTTACGGCTCAATAAATTAAATTAATTACTTTTAAATTTATTGATCTAAAAATGTGTACACATATTGTGTTATCTTTTAACTATATTTTAAGACTTAGTGTTAATAAAAATATTTATTTGGAGCTCCGGGAGCTCCTCTCAAATTAGACGTTTTGCGGTGACCACTATATATATCTCTGAACTGGATCCTCTGAAATTAAAAAACCAAACAGACTTCGTTAAAGTAATGTTAAATCTAGTAATTAATCGAAGGAATAAGCAAAATAAATTTTTTTGACAAAATGGCGATTTCTCAAAAAAAATCGATTTTTGACCAAAATTTCGACCTTAAATTGTTTATAAGAAAAAAATACTACCGACTCATGTAGCGACTAACTATGCATGAAAGCGTCGATTATAAGCATGACTGGTTATTTGATGGTGCCAAAGCGCTCGGCATGGCACTAGGCGAATCATAGGCACTCAGGATTTGTACGGAGTTCGGCGCAACCCAAAAGCCGCTCTGAGACTCTCTCCTCCCAGCCGCTGAACGCTGTCCGGAACTAAATATATATAATTGGTGCGAACACTCTTTTTGGGTGTTTGGCCGAGATGTTGTTCCACAAATGAAGGGACCTACAGTTTTAAGCCGACTCCGAACGGCAGATATTTTTATGAGGAGTCATGGCAGAAATACACTCGGAGGTTTGCCATTGCCGGCCGAGAGGCGACGGCTATTAGAAACATGTTTTTCTTAATTCGAACCGACGTTCTCTCTGTCAATTCGGAATGATAGTCACGCGCCAACCCATTCGGCTGCGCTGTCCGGAACTGCATATTGGTTATTCGCAGCTAACCTTCATATCTACGGGTTTTTCACGAATCGTAACCTGTGATCCATCCGGGTGGCTACAGCTCGGCATTTGCGAAACCTCCCTCATTCCGCAATCCGACTGAATTATATATACAACTACATAACTTAGCCAACTCATTATTTAGTGTAGAAAAAAAATGCTTCCAATCTACACAGATATTTATCCGTAATAGGCCTGCTTAAGCCACTTGCGAACGCTTTGGAATGTGAAGTATTTTCCCTTAATTCCCTCTTTTCCACAAATGTTGCTCTGTTAATACTTTTGTTATTTGTTAGTAAAGCCAATGTGCCTTACGCACCTCTTTACGTATACCTCTTTGTCGATAGTATCCCTCGCCTTTCCCACTTGCCATATCTGCAACAACACAAAGTTGAATTATTATCTGGATAACTGCCTTGTGGGTCACGTTTATCTGCATGTTAAATAAACCATCCTTGACCATCAACATCGCCATGATCATCATCATCGACAGCATCTGAATCAGCATCAGCAACATCAACATCAACATACTCGTATTTTCTCGGCACAACAATTGGCCGCCAACAATTTTTAACTCGCCGCATTTATATAATAAACCAATTTTTATCATCGATTGACGGGTCGAACGAGTTCGACTGCCCTCCGCCTATTTGGTTGAAGGGAAGCGATGTAAACTGTGAGTCCGGCGAAGGAATAAATAAATACTTGGAAGTAACATTGGTGATGTTACTAAGCCGTATGTTAATGGTAATGTAAGTACGTGTGTATACAAGTATACTCGTATGTATGTAAGTACTTACATATGCACTACCTAAACCAATGAACTTTCGTGCATAGGATAAATTTTTGTGTCTGCGTTTGTCAGATTATTGAACAATTTGTCGATCTGCAAACTCATAAATAAACGAAATGAATACTATTGTTGTTATTGTTGTTGGTGTTGTTAGTGTTGTTGCACTCACCGATACCGGTGTTTGCTGTTATTAGGTGAGATTATTACACCCGAAGTTATGGCAACAATTTATAACAAACAGAGCCTTGACAGCCTTATAAGGCCTAAATGTTTGTTTTTTATATATATTTTTATAGCACCAAGCTGGAAATTTCAGCCGTTGATGGAGTCTATTACGATGGTCACGACGGCTTGTCTTCGAACTAAAAACATTAACCAAACCCTTGCAAATGTCCCTTCGAAATAAAAAATGTCTAGCATAAATACTTAGTGCTGCCATAAGTTCTGTTACAAGTTAAGCCCGTTCTAGATATGAAATTATAACACTTTTTTTTTATGAGGATAGTTTTGCTTAACCATGTAAATATTTAAAAAAAACAGTTTAATTTTCATGCGAATTTGCTTTTGCAAAAGCCTTCAAACGAATGCGCCATTCAGCAATTCTGGCACGCACGGTTTCCATGGCTATTGACGTCGCTGTTCGAAACAAAGATTGTTTGAGATTCTCCAAATTTCTGTGAGGCCTTTGACAGGCCATGTTCTCCAGTTCAGATCACAAACTATAGTCCAATAGATTCAGATCTTTACTTCCAGATGGTCAATCTTCTGCGGCTATGAACCCAGGAATATTTTTTTTTAGCTACTGCTGGGTGGGCGTATGGATTTTACCTTATGGGCTGGCACGAAATCTTGCTGGAAGATAAAACACTCTCCATTGAAGAGAGTACTGCTCAACTGCTTCACTACTCCTTCTAAGACACTTTTGCCCACTCCCCACTCCTTCTAAGACACTTTTACGAGATGAAGACTTTACAAGACACTTCCCACCAAACCATTACGGAGGCTGGGTGGTGGCCATGCTGAACCCTTGGAACAACATTTTTTGCGTCTTTAGAAGATTTTGTCATTTTGCTTATTAAAAACTTCTTCTGCAGTGAACATTTCCTCATCTGTGAAAAGAATATTTTCAGTTGAGCGACGGAAGGCTTTCATGTGGAGATCATCGCTAATTAGTCTTGACATGGATTTGGTCGATACATCCATTTCCCTGGACATGATTTTCTGCTTTTTAAGGGGATTACTGCGAATTCTTTCTTGTACGGCTTTTATAGCTGCACTGGTTCGAACTACGCGAGGACGACCGATCTGTATGTCACTTCAGTCGTTTGGGAAAAATGATTGATCGTGCGGAAACAAACATTCTCGAACTTTTTTCTGTGGATTCGTTGTCGCCGTATACATTGCATAATTTGTCACAGCATTTATGGCAAGGCTAAGTATATATATATAATTGGCGCTTACACCGTTTTGGGTGTTTTATCGAGCTCCTCCTCCTATTTGCGGCGTGCGTCTTGATGTTGTTTCACAAATGGAAGGGCCTACAGTTTTGAGCCGACTCTGAACGGCAGATATCTTTTTTATGAGGAACTTTTTCATGGCAAAATAAACTCGGAGGTTTGCCATTGCCTGCCGAGGGGTGACCGCTATTAGAAAAAAACTTTTTCTTCAATTTGGTGTTTCACGGAATTCTAAGATACGTTTTCCGAATTTCAAATGGTAGTCACGCACCAACCCATGCAGTTACGGGGGCCGCATATAGTACTTATATGATTCTTCGAGAAATGGTATTTTTGAAATTGTCGAATTTTGTTCCACGATGAGGCCCATTTTTGGCTTAATGGCTACGTCAATAAGCCAAATTGCCGTATTTGGGGTAAAGAAAACAATGGTTAAGAAGAATCTGCGGCCCATATTTCTGCAAAGACGAGGCGAGCGCCAATGTAACAGTGAATGGCGAACGCTATCGAGCCCTGTTAAACGACTTTTTGTTGCCGGATGGCAAGAAATTGAAGCCCGTGGTTCCAACAAGACGACGCTACTAGCCATACAGCCCGTGATATAATGGAGAGTGGATTTACTGCGACGTCGTTTCGGTAAGCAATTTATCTCTCGCCTCGGGCCCATGTACTGGCCACCAAGATCGTGTGATATCACACCTTTGGACTTTTATTTGTGGGGGTGTATAAGGTCTAAATGCTTTGTGGATAAACCAGCTTCGTTTGCGCCATTGGAAGCCAACATTACTAAAGTTATTCACGAGAGACCAGCGAGTCGCGAGTCATTCGAAATTGATGTTTACGGATAACCGAATTACGGCGCAGTTGCGGCCAACATTTGAAAGGGATTATCTTTAAAAAATAATTGTCCTGAATGGTTCTACACAAAATTAATAAAGATTGCCCAGTTAATTTGAATTTTCGTTGTTTTATTTCAATTTAAATTGGTCAGCCTTTATTATTATTTTACGTTCTAAAGGCTTCAAAAAACACTCTTTCTATGCATATTTTATATCCATTTAAAAGTCCTGTAAGTACTGGTTTAGATCGACTCAAATATATGGCACATGGGGTACAGAATCCACCTGTTTGTTATCACAGAGCAAAGTAAGTAAAGTAAAGTAAGTAAGCCCGATGAAAAAAGTTCCGAGTCGTTAATATATCTTGACTCTTCCCCTATCAGCTCAGCAGACGTCATAAGAGTTTGCCACTGTAAGAAGTACGGCTGCGCATCCAGCGTTTTCTGCTACAGCTGCAGCAACACTACTTCTGCTACTGCACACGCAAAGTGCGCACATAGACTCGCAGTATATACCTATTAAAACAAACATACGCGTAAACACTAATATACTCGTACATTTAATACAAGAACTACTTGATGTACGACCCATTCCATTTGAAACGCGGTGTAATTTGAAACACAGATTTCTCTCCCTATGTGTATACATACATACGAATATGTGCGTTGAAATGAAAGCCCTTCTGCTAAAGATGATTTCCTAAATATGCTATGTTATGGCATATAAGTGCATATAAATTCAACACATTAATATCTGAATGTCTACTAAAGTGATAATTTAATGTGACACCTCGTTCGCACCAAAATTACTGAGCAAAATTAATGTGCAAACAAAGCACCACACATATACATTCGAGATGGCAGTCCCGAGGTAACGGGAGCGAGTTAAGATAAGTTTGCATAAGAGAGAGAGAGAGCGAGAGAGAGAGAGTTTATAGAGGCATTTGCTGATCAAATCAAGCATTGTTTTTTCTTTCAATGCTAAATACATTTCATGCTTTGTCTTTAATTTGCGGTGTACGTCCTACAAAGAGAGGGATCTACTGCTTTTTAAAGCCTTTTCAAGGGTATTTAAACTTTTGAGTATTTTTTAAGAGGTTGAGTGATAATAAAAAACAAACATTACGGAGTAACGGGAACTTCCGTGAGGATATTCATAGCATGTATCAAGTCGGCGCTGCTATATGGAAGTTAAACGTGGCTTAACTGGAAAACGATAAAGCCGAAACTTCAATGCTTTCACGCATTGTACAACAAATGTTTTAGCCTATGCACTATATTTGACTAAGCATAATAAGTAACGCAGAACTCTGGAGACAAGCGAACGAGGAGTATCCATCTTATGCCAGCTAGCAAGCAGCAAATGGGGTTGGATAGGCCACGCTCTTAGAAAACCGCTCCGTAGCTTCGCAAGAATGAAGCTAAATTGAAATCCTCAAGGAAGCAGAAGCCTACCAAAGAACACTTGGAAAAGATTTAGCCGCGTCCGTTGGAGAAGCCTTGTAGGAGAAAAAGTTGCCAAAGGTTAGGTTAGGTTGTCCTGGCTGGCTGAAAGTCATCACATAGACCTATTGCCAAAAAAGTTGCCAAAGCTAGCTCGCAAAGGAAATACAAATTAAATAGAATTTTTATGTTTTTCATTTTTTTTTTTGCTACGTATAAATCCTGCCTGTGTTGCCGATTGATGCACTGCTGCCAGGGTGTTATTCGTTTTGTCACTTATGGTGTCTAGGTATTTACCCGTCACTACTATGGCTTTGTCATACGCATAAGCTACTAGTTTCGATGCTGTACCTTCAAATTTCTTCTAAAGTTGATTATTTAGTATCCACGTGCCACAGTAGTTTGTGAAATGGAAAAAATCAAGTACCGTGCGGTGACTGAATTTTTTATTTTTGAAGGTTTAGGTTAGGTTAGCCTGGTTGCCAACAAGCCACGCATAGACCTTTTGGTCCTTAGCGATACCAGTTGGAGACTGACCTCTATGAATACCGAAAGTAGACATCATGTAGGATGTCAGGGCTTTTGGCGAATCTAAGCAGCGCTGGGAGATCCGCTTTTGAGACGTCTTCCAGACCCTCAAACAATGGGGCTCCCAGGCATTTTAAACGCGTTTTTAATAATGCCGGACAAACGCACAGAAGGTGTTCTAAAGTTTCCTCAACATCCTCTCTGCATTTCCTGCATTTGTCCGTCTTAGCAATCCCTATCTTGTACGCACGTGCAGCCAATAGATTATGGCCTGTTAGCATACTTATGATAGTTCTGGAAGGTTTAAAATCAGCAGAAATTTATGAACGAATGTTGAAATAGGGTTTTAGGATTTTTATTTCATTATAAAGAGGAAGGTATGCAGCTAATAGTGAAAAATTACATCAGGCAAATGACCACCACGATCACGCTTACAGGACAATATCCTTTTCATGAAATTTTCCATAACCGCATTGTAAAGTGGCTGCCCTATGTCCGCGATGGCCTCACGAATTCCATCTTTGAGGTCTTGAATCGACCCTCGGCTGTTGGTGTAGAACTTCTCTTTCACGTGGCCCCAAAGAAAAAAGTCACAAGGTGTTAAGTCACAAGATCTCGGTGGCCAATTGTGATCGCCTCTTCGAGAGATCACACGGTCCGGATCAATGGCTTCGTTGCTTGTGTGGCACGTAGCGCCGTCATGTTGAAAATAAACGTTGTCCAGATCAATAGCATCCAATTCCGGCCATAAAAAATCGTTACTCATCTCTCGCTAGCGCAATCCATTAACCAATACCACCATTAGAAAACCCTTTATAGGGACTTTTCATTACGATCCAGGTTAAGGACGCCCAAAAACAGCAACAATACCAGAAATGGTATGAAAAATACAGGAAATCATATAGGAAAATCGTCGTGTGACTGAAAGAGAATTAGTAGAAGCCCTAGGCTTCTCAATGAGCAATGTAAGCAATATTTTGACTGAAGTCACTAACAATGAAACAAAAACGCATTCGAATGCGACTTTCTCAGCATCGACATCAACATTTAGAGCGTTTTTAAAAGGATAAAGTGGATTTTGTGCGTCGACTCATCATATTGTTTGTGAATTACTTAAAAACTGGTAAAATAGTAAATTCCGAATACTATTGTAACCTTCTAGACCAGCTGAGGGAAAAAATTCATGAGAAAAGACCCAGTTTGCAAAAGAAAAAATTTCTTTTTCATCAAGAACGCGTCACAACAGCCCTTTGACAATGACTAAAATCCTTGAATTAAAGCTCAAATTGTTGAAAAATCCACCGTATTCACCAGATTTGCCTCCTAGCGGCTTTCATCTGTTTCCAGAACTAAAAAACTGCATACATGGAAACAGTTTTTCGTCACATGATGAGGTCATAACAGCTGCGAAAGCGCATTTTGCATACCTTCCCGATTCTCAGTTCAGGCATGGAATTTATAAATTGAAATTTGCTGTTCATGAAGACTACACTGAATTATAAAGTGTATTTCAAACCATACAATTGTCGAACCGCAAAGCTTATTGAACAACCTAGTATATTTAATATTGCCAAATGTGTTGTTTTTTTCGTCTGTCATCTGTCAGCAATATTTAGTTCATTGTTTGTTACGTTTCATACAACAATGCATTTTTGTCGCTCTTAAAAATGGCGAATTTCGTGCCTTCAAACTACGATTTGCGGACATCGTTGAGAAGCGAAAAACCACTTGTGAAATTCTGCTCTCCCGGTTCAAAAGGATTTTGTTTTTTGCATCGAATCGTTACGGGTGATGAAAAATGGGTGTATTTCTCCAATCCCAAGCGTAAACGATCGTATGGTCCGCTCGGCCACACGCCAAAAAAATCGGCCCAGCCAAATCGCTCCGGCCGCAAGGCAATGCTGTGTGTTTTCTGGAATCAGCGTGGTATGATTTGGTACGAGCTATTAAAACCAGGTGAAACAGTTGGCGGTGCACGCTACCAACGACAATTGGCCGATTTGAACAGCGCTATACAGCGAAAACGCCCAGAATATGGCGATCGGCGTCATAAAGCAATTTTTCTTGATGACAATGCATCGCCACTTCGAACAAAAGCGACCCGGAAATTGGTGGAGAGCGACCCGGGAATTGGTGGAGACGTACGATTGGAAACCGCAGGTGCATGCGGCTTACTCACCAGACTTGGCGCCTTCCGATTATCATTTGTTTGCATCGATGGGCCACGCACTTTCCGGGCAGCGCTTTAATACTCACGAAGAAGCCAAAACATGGCTCGATGATTGGTTTGCGGTCAAAGACGGCGCGGCATCCACAAATTGCCTGAGAGATGGGAAAAATGAGTCGCTAGCGATGGCTATTATTTTGAAGATTAAATTTGTAACCATTTTTTGTTATTTCATTTCAAAGGTATATACCTGGTATTACATTAAATTGTTTTAAAACAAATTGTTTTTCACCTTTGACTCAGATTGACTTATTATTGCCGTCTTTGAGTTCACATAGTAATCAGGCAGATTTTGGATTAGAAAATATGTTTTGTGCAGGATTCGGTTCAATCTTATAAAATCATAATCTATGTACAGAAATTTCATACTTAACACCCGTTATGATAACCGATAACCCGAAAACCCGAAAGCCGGAAATCCCGAATGCCATTAGCATTTATACAGTCATCCCAAATATGCACAAACGTGTGTACAAATGCATGTGCGTATATATTCCGCAGACAGCTAATAATGTCACCATCAACATGGACGCACACATGCGCACGTACATAGTTTTTGCCCACCATATTGTCCTCGTCTGATGGCCAGACCTACCTGTTTTCTGTATCATTGCTCGCTAATGGTTGGTCATAATGTTCAAAGAAAATCAAAATCAATTTTTAAAAGCTCATAAATATGCCGTAAAAATGGAAAAGAACTTATGTTCCATGTTTTACGATTAATATGCGCCAGCAATAATAAGCCGAAGAAGATGTGACAACAAAGAGCATTCAAGAAATGCTACTTGTAGACAAGCATTTGCTTAGGTATGTGATGCGTTTATGCAAAGCGGTAAGCAGACAAGCAGTTAAAATATTTGATTGCACAGTGGGTGGCTTTATTAAGACAAGCAACTACAACTAAACCTGTTTTTGAGCGGTGGATAGAAAAGAAAATTTCTTCATAAGCGGAATTTCTTAAAAAATTTTAGAAATAGCTACAAACGATAATTTTTCCTAAATTTTTAAGAATTTTTCTTTTTTATGTTAATTTATTAGTTTATACAAAAAGCAAACGTATTCTAAAACACTGCACGCAAAACAGATAAATGACGCAATGATGGTGATCAACACCATTCGTCGGTTTTTGTTTTTTTTTTTATTTTTTTTTTCATATAAAAATCATAGGGTATTAGAGAAAAGAAGATACATATCTTCAACGTCACTAAACAAATTAAGCATACCTTTATTATCGAAGGATGTTTATACAAGGTAGCGCAAAATTAATCGTCCCGTCGAAAAATTGCCGTGTGGAGTTGCCTGTCTTCCATCGGTCGCGTCCCTAGGTAGCGGATAGGCGAACGCTTGGTAGATTTGCAGGGTGGGTGGGAAATAAAATACCACTCGCGGACCAAAACAGGCCACACCTACGTGAGGTTTAGGTAGTTGTTTTCACTATCACTAAGCTAGGATGGGTGAGCTAGCAAACTACTTATTCGAATCTTAATTGCTAACGAATCGTCAAATTCACAGCCTGTGATAAGTAATCGGAAACCCTCGTTGACAACTTTTGCCTATCTTTGCTTCATCTTTTTTATTTAGGAAAAGAATCATCCAAAAACAAAATTGGATGATTAATTTTGTGCCACCTCTTATGTATAAACACTTCAAAGGTCGATAATTTAGTAGAGCAAAAGGTAGAGCCGCCGTAGCCGAATGGGTTGGTGCGTGACTACCATTCGGAATCCAAAGAGAAGGTAGGCTCGAATCTCGGTGAAACACCAAAATTAAAAAACAGTTTTTTCTAATAGCGGTCGCCCCTCAGCGGACAATGGCAAACCTCCGAGAGTACAAAATGTTATACAAAAATAAAAACATAGCATTAATACATTATGTTTCGACTTGACTTTAGCAAAATTTCAAACAAAAATTAATAACTGTGAAAGTTGTCGCTGTTTGTGTGGAGCCCGTTTCTCCAGAAGTCCCTTGCGGTGATCAGCACAAGTCCTTGGAGATTCATCTAATATCAATCGGTCAAGAGAAATTAGTTTTATTTATAGATATGTGCTTGTGTCTGATCGAAGCATCTTTTTCAAAACTAAGAATATGGCGGCCTCAGGAAATATTTTTCAGATTTTCGAGAAAAAAAACCGGCAATTAATTGTTTAAAAAATCCTTCGACCACGTTTTTTTATGTTTTTCAAAAGCAGTATACATTTTATTGAAATCTACTAACCGGTTTTTAAGTTACAGTGATCACCACTTCAAAAAACATAGTTTTGAGGAAAACGCATTTAAAGTTTTGCTATCTGCTCCGGAGTGCCCGAGCGCCCTTTGTTAATTTTTGAGTAACTCGAAAAGTATTTGTCGGATTCACTTCAAATTTCACACAATATTTTTAAGATATTATACTTTAAGAAAATTGAAAAAAAAATCCAATGTTTTGGAAATTCTGACTACCCCTAACCCCATAACAAAAATCGTTTTCATAACCAAGTAGTAAAAATCTATATTCTTTTAACCTCTGTCTCAGCGGTGTCAGTGCGACTTTAGCCATTTACAATGCCTATACAGAGTTTTTCTTTTATTTTAATGTATTTCTTAAATTTTAATGAATTTTAAAAAATACTAAAATCACTCGCAACCTCATTGATCCAGTTTTTTAAGGCTTAATCAGACGCTTCAAATATTCTTCTTTGAGCAATACCATTCTTTAGAAAACAATTTCTTGGCCGCCCAAACACCCGCTGCACCCCTTTTAAATATTTCCAAACTGAAAACTTGTACAATACTCTGCTCTCGATTTAAACTAAATTTTTAATACGTAATATTGCATCTTTTTCACTCTTCCGGTAGGGCGCGAAATCAACTATTCTTTGTTTATACCTTCGAATTATACAAAACGATAACTAAAAACTCATCTTCTTAGTTTAGTGAAAGGAAAATAGTAATAGAAAAATCAAGAGAAAAAGTAAAACATGCATCATAAACAAAAATAAAAAAACAACCCAAGCAATGTCCGTCCAATGAAGACAGAAAGTGAACTGCATAACAAAACCAACCAAAACCAAAAATAAAATTCAAAATACAAGAAACGACCATTTAAGCCGATTAACGATAATAAAATATTGAAATTAGGAGGCAAACAAAAAACCATAGTAACAACAACAACGGTTAAACCACACTCGACTACTGAGCACGCTAAAGCTACCTTATAATCAGCTAGTGACTGTAATTTGTACTATTATCAGTGGTTTTGGCTGCGGTTTCGGCAACAGCATCAACGCCCCGGCCACCTGACCAAAACAAACACAAAATAAATTAGGCAGGCAAAGGCAACAAATACTCGTATTGTACAGAACATGCGAGTGGTAGTGGCACGAGGCAATGCGTTGGCTCAGTTAGCAAATGTCATTGGCAGAGAACAATCGAACATCACCGACGATCGAACATGTCGAACCGAACTGGCATACGAAGCATGTTTCGATTGAATATACTATTCTTATTATTATTATTACACGGAGATTTACCACTGCGATGTTATGCAATGCGCATATTTCCTCTTCACGGAGTTAGGGTATTTCTTCTTCTTCTTCTTCCTAATGGGCGCGACAACCACTTACGCGATTTTGGCCGAGTCTAACAAAACGCGCCAATCGTTCTTTCTCCTGCTACCCGACGCCAGTTAGACACACCAAGTGAAGTCAAGTCCTTCTCCAGCTGATCATTCAAACGCAGAGAAGGCCTTCCTCTTCCTTTGCTACCACCAGCTGGTACCGCAACGAATACTTTCAGAACCGGAGCATTTGTAAGCATTCGAACGACATGACCCAGCCAACCTAGCCGCTGGATCTTTATTCGCTGCGCTATGTCTATGGCGTCGTAAAGCTCATACAGCTCATCGTTCCATCGCCTGCAATATTCGCCGTTACCAACGTGCAAAGGTCTGAAAATCTTCCGCAGAATCTTTCTCTCAAACACTCCAAGCGTCGTTTCATCGGATGTTGTCATCGTCCTCGCTTCTGTGCCATACGATAGGACGGGTATGATGAGAGATTCGTAGAATGTTAGTTTTGTTTGTCGAGAGAGGTCTTTACTACTCAATTGCCTACTTAGTCCAAAGTACCACTTGTTGGCAAGAGAGATTCTTCGTTGCCCCGCCGTCTTATTGGAACCATGGGGTTGTGGAGATCACGGGCTTCAGTTTCCTGTTTCCGGCATCAAAAAGTTGTTTACCATGGTGCGATAGTGTTCTCCATTCACTGTTACATTGGCGCCGTTACACTTGTTTCTGTTACATTCACTGTTACAAGAGCCCAACGACTGAAATTCTAATGCTGTGGAAGATGAGCCGGCTAGAAATCTTCTACTAGATTTCAAACCAAGACCTTTGCGTAGTGCTATAAGATAGATCAAGTTGTTGAGATCGGCACCGAACCGATTCTTCAGGGTCTCCCGAATCTTCAACTTCCCCCGCAAAATCCACGGCGACCCTCTTTACCACCTGGACAAAGGGGCTCAAACTGTCCCCCAAGGTAAAAGTCGATGACACACCAATTACGACGGTAAACAATCCCAAAATTTTGGGTATATCCTTCTACAGTTGCCCTGTTTCTCAGCGCACACAATCACAATTGCCAGTAAGGTCCAAAATCGCAACAAGGTCCTCAAATCGCTTGCCGGCAGCACTTGGGTCAAAGACAAAGAATTGTTGCTATCGACATTTAAGGCAATTGGTCGGCCGGTTCTAAACTTTGCTGCGCCTTTCTGGTCGCCTGGAACTAGTGACACGCAGTGGATAAAGCTACAGACATGCCAAAATACTGCCATTCGGACAGCGACCGGTCGCCTCCTGATGTCCCCATTACAGCACCTTCACAACGAGGTCAATATGCTACCTGCCAAGGAACATAACAAACTGCTCAGCAAGTAGTTCCTGTTAGGGTGCTACCGTAGGTTTCACCCTTGCAGACAACTGCTTGAGCCAGAGCCGCCTCCAAGGTACGCACACTGTGACTTTTTATCGTTTTAGGATGCCAAAATTAAAAAAAAAAGTTCTGCGAAAATGATTTTCTTTCGGTATGTTGTGTAAAAATGACCAAATTTTACGACAGTGTACTCAAAATTTATCAAAACAATAGTTTTAAGAAAGATAACCGTTTACAAACACAAGCCGGTGCGTCAATTGAATAATTTTTATTTATTATCCGAACATTGCTGTGAAGTTCGTCAAAAGATATAATACGAATGAGCATCAATTTCATAAAATTGAGTATTTGCTGATTAAATTTCAACAATTTTGTACTTCAGGAGTAAGTAAGAGGATTATAAAGTTTTTACTATCGATACAAATCCGCTCAGTAAAATATCACTAAAACAGCCATAGCTTAATATTATTTTTGATATTTTACTGAGAAAAACTTATATTGGTCCATCGAGTTCCGTCCATTCTTTAACAGCGAGACGACCTTTAGGATTCTGTGTTTCAGGTACTGGAATAAAATTTTGCTACAATTTGCTACCACAGCTTTAAAAGAAGTTTTCATGGCGATTCCTCGGAAAGAACTTTTTGAAATTTGGCTGACGAGCTCAAAAGAAACGCGTCGTGATGCGGTGTTAGAGAAAATTTTTGCGGTGATCGGAAGAGACGTGGATACTAAAAAGCTAGGAGAGCGTATAAAAAAACTGTGTTACCAATTTTCTTCAAAGTGGGAGGGGTCTTGCCGAGTTAAGGCCCGTGTTCTAGCCCGTAATTATAGTTGGTTTTCCAAGAGTGAAGACTTTGGAAAATACCGTCTTGATGTTGGGCCATCAACTTCATCCTCTATTAGATCCAATTTAGGTAGACCACGTGTGGCGTTTTCCGATTCTTCTCTTTGCACAAAGAAAAGAAAAGCAAAGAGTCTTTTAGCAGTATCAAATAGCGAACAAGTGTTAATGGCGGCAGAAATGGGACTTAGATCAAACGGTAGGAGAAATTCCGCAATATTATTTAAAGAGCTGTGTTTGTCTTCACCGTCAAGAGGTACTGTGTTGAAAAAATCTCGACTTTCGAAAGAGCGCAACAAAAGTTTATCGCCAGACCAAGCATATGCATAGACAGCATACAGCAGAAATGAATCCCAAATTATAATTTTAATTGATATGCCAAAAGAGAAATCTGGCAATACAAATGACGGAAACACAGCACAGCGTTTTTTTTAGTAATGCAGAAGTTACTGCAGACATTACAGGCTTTAACTTATGTCTATTAAAAAGGCTTTTCACCATATTGTCTTGCTTAGGGTGTGAATTTCAGATATATGCTGAGGCCTTTGAGGTATACGTGAGAGACACACGCGATCTTTATTTGAGGGAGTATGAGTGATACAATATGCCAGTCAGTCTGCATAAAATACTGTGCCATTCAAGACATATAATATCGTCATGCATGGTTCCTATTGGTCAGCTTTCCGAAGAAGCGCAAGAATCGAGAAATAAAGATGTCTGAAATTATCGCGAATGGTATACAATGAAAAGTTCACAAACTCAAACCAATGGGGATTTATTGCACAGGCTTCTAATATCATCCGATCCCTACATTTGCAGCTTACGTAAGCCATCGAAAACCAAGCGCGGGACTTTGCCTCAAGATGTAATTGCATTGCTGGCCCAGGAAGAAGTATTATGAATAATTGCTCTCGAATAACTGTTTATGTTTTGTTATGTTTAATCTTTAGAAACAGTTTATTGGCTTACTATTAATAAAATAAAGATTAGTGACATATTTATCATTGAAACAATTTGTGATTATCTCCTTCATTGAGCAGTATAATGTAGTATGTAGGTACCCAGGGGCTGAATGAAATCTTTTAAATATTAGTCATAAGCCCCTAAGCTAAAGTTAAGAAATCTAAACAATTTGTATTTAAATTGGCACTGGAAAATGCTTTTAAAGTAGAAAATATGATTATGTGAAATTTTACCTTATATGTGGGCAATGAGAAAAAGTGGGCGTATCACGCCCATTTTTATTTTCAGATCAGATTTAGGTATCTGCAACCATACTGCAAAATTTGAAATGAATTGCTCCATTGGTTTGGCTGTTATTAATTTTGGCATCCTAAAAGTGAAAAAAGTCACACTGTGGTACGTCAGGAGACACCTTTTAAACTATGCCGACGAGATCCAGAATAATACTGACACAAATCTACTGGACCAGACAGTGTTTAGACAGTCAATAAACGACATTCACCGGGACCCCGTCACCATCTTCTTAAGCTCCCGCCCTGTGTATGCCGTAATCGGAGGCTAACCACCACCTATTGCAGATGCAGAGCTCCAGTTTCACCGTGAGACACGCGGACCACTGGCACAATTACGTTCTGGATACTGTAGCAGGTTAAACTCCTACTTATCCAGAATTGACCCCGACATATCAAACACATGTCCGGCATGTGAAGATACTCGGCACGACACTAACCACCTCTTCACTTGCCCCCTTAAACCTACTCATCTAGCACCCCTCTCCCTCTAGACTCAACCTGTCAAAACCGCATGTTTCCTGGGCCTACCTTTGGATGATCCAGACGAAGACAACCGGTGATGTACACTAAACTGACGGTGCTTCTATTACAGTTAAACCAAACAACAAGCACACCTGTAGATAACAGTCCTTGTATCAGAACTGCTTCAAGGATGGGAAAAACGCTGTCTCAAGTGTATAATATCTGAGTGGGACTACTTTCAAGGGCCGATGTTGAATATGAACCACACCTATACGTCAACGACCACGTTGGACTTCTTTCTTTGGGGTTATTTGAAAGAAAAGGTGTACGTCGATAAGCCAGCACCAATTCAAGAGCTAAAGGATGCGATAATTCGGCACATTAACGGCATAGAACCTCAATTACGCCTCAGCGTCATCGAAAATTTGGACCATCGGATGGAGGTGTGCCGCCGAGGCCGCGGCGGCCATTTGGCCGATATTTTGTTTCATATGTAATTGGGCCATACCAATATTATCATAATAAAGAGAAATGGCAATAAATTCCAAAAAAATTGTATTTTATCAACACCGGCCCTTGAAACTTAACCACCTTTTGTTATACATTGGAGTAAGAAAAAAAATTCAAGTAAATCCAAAGCAGTAAAAACTTACCGTTGCCATTTGTAGCATTAATGCGGCATAACTTTTTGAATAATAACATTTTATTATATATTTAATTATATTATTAATTTAAATGCTCTTACGAAACATTACAGCACTTTAAATATATGTTTGCACCAAAAATAAAGCCACACTTCGGAAGCGGAAATGCATTTGCATATACATATATTCGCTACGCCTGAACAATTTTATTAAAAAAATCCTTTATTTTTAATTTTTTATACGTACTAGAAATCACCCTGTTTTATTCAATGTAACCACTTTTTAGACGACACTTCTCATTTTGCTTTAGTCACATATTTTCCTTCATTATAAAATTTTTGCAAATTTAAATTTCCACCGATAACATACTTCACATTCACTTTTTCACATGAACGACTAACTCAATTGTTCAAAATTCACTTCCTACTTGCAACGTAATATGTATGTAAGTACTCGTATGCAGGTGAGACATCGTAGCTTAGTTTATAAATATTTAATAATTAAAGCAGCAGCGAATAGTCGCTAAGAGTTAATAACTCAAAAAGAGAACTGCATGCGCTTCCGCCGGCTAAGCACAACTCCGCCGTGTAACTTGTCAACCGGGTAGCTGTACAACCGGCAAGTCAAGCAGTTAGCTGGGCAACGCGCTTAATCGGTTAGTCACTTAGAGCTCGTAGTAGTCGATGTTGGAAACTCCAAAGCGCACGCGCACCCGCTCGCACTCGCATGCATTGACGCTTCACGCACACACCGCTCACCGCTCACTTAGTTCGATATCTAATGCATGATAAGCGTTGACGGTGCAACGGCTGGGCTGGCACGTGCCGCACGTACGAATCACCACCACTTGCGACAATAGTTGCGATGAGTGCAGCTAAAAGACAACAACAGCTGATGCATACAGCAGCGACCAACTGTAGCCTGAGAACCTTTCGAACGTAGTGAAAAGAAATCGAACCAAACGTACGTTAATTCTGTTTGAGAAAGATGAATCGCGCGCGCAACGTAAATGACTCTATCGACATTGACACTTTTTGTTACACGCTGCTGTATCACTCAGCTTTAACACTTGTTTTTGTTTTTTTTTGTTTTTTTTTTTTGTTTTTGTGTATGTTAACTGTTTGTATTTGTACTTTATGTCTACAACAACTGCTGCGGCTCAGGGAAGTTCTGTGTCAAAGCGTACTTGATGACGGTGGTTTTCATTTTACTCGTATTTTGCTTTGTCGTTATTAAATACTTTTCAACAGCTTTTTTTTTTTTAACTTCCGTTAAGTACATTTAATTTTCTTTGATTTCTATGTACTCGCACTTGGCTATGAATTCTTGCAACAATAAATCAAAAAATCATAATGAAACATCCGTTGGAGCTGACTTCTGTGCCATACCACGACTAATTAACGAATAAAAAGTAAATTTCAGCAAATGCCCCAACGATATCGAAAAGTACGCAGACAATGGAACAGAATGCGTTACCAGTGGGTATAGTCCAAGTACGTAACTGGGCTAAAATGTATGTACATACGAGTATGTATGTATGTATGCGCATAAATGCATATAAATGTATGCATGTGTGAAAGTGCAAATACATATATACAAAGATGTACGTACATAATATTATATGTAGTAGGTATGGCATGGCATGGCATGGCACATATGGCTTTTGCACAGAGAAAACACTTTAGTTGGCGCTTCAGTGATTTTCGACGTTTAATTTTTTTTTTCTTTTTCTCTTACTTTACTCTGTTCCTCTTCGACATGGTGGCATTTCAATTGTTGTACGCTGCTGATGAATCCCGCTGCTGTTGGTAAATAGAAGACAAGCGGTCTCAGTGCGTAGCATGGTTGGATTTGCCCAATAATAAGTCGAAACTAAGTACGTAGCACATACTTACATAGCTACTACATAGTTGCTATGTGTGTAAGTGCCTACAAATATGCATTAATAGGCCTACATAAGTCTATGACTTAAAATCATATGTTATTCAGCTAATTCGCTAGGGCGGCACATAGTGCATGCACATTAGCACATAAACAACATATTAACTTATGCTATGTAAAGCATACTTGTAGATATATGTGTGTGTGTATGCGTGTGTGCTCATAACGCATTTCAGCCAAATGTGTCTATCAACTTTTCTATGGATAGCAACACAATTGCATACAGAAACAAATGCCCTCATTATAATGAAATATCCACATATATAAAATAAGCACATACACACATACGAGGACGGTTCAATAAGTACCCGTGTTTGATGACAGAGGGCGTTCCTGAGGGAACTCTTTCACTACGATAACGCGCCAACACTTTCAGCCATAGTTATCACCGCCAAACTGTATGAATTACGTTAGAATTTCCGCCGCACCTCCCCTATTCACCCGATCTGGCCCCCTGCGACTTTTTCTTCTTCCCTAACATGAAGAAATGGGTCGCGGGAAAAAAATTTAGTTCACACGAGGAAGCCATCGCCGAGATAGATTCGCATTTTGAAGAGTTCGACAAAACCTATTTTTGGACGTGTTAAAAAAGTGGCCGACGCCTTGGGAGAAGTGTATTTTTCTAAAAGGGAACTATGTTGAAAAAAACAATGTTGAAAAAAATGGTGTCTTAAATTTCTACCACGGCTACTTATTGAACCCCCCTCGTATGTACATTTCCACAAAAACGATACATAAGGTTCATATCAACTTGTTACATTTCGACATTACAACTTTACGCTTTGCTGGTTCCGATGTTTTAAAATTCGAGTTATCATCTAAAAAATTATACTACTCGAGGCAAAATGAAAGCGCTCTATAAGGAGTGATTGCAGTATTTGTATGTACATTAGGGCCGAACAATATTTTTTCCCACATCATTCCTAGCACATTGGTTCCTAGGCATACCTAATCAAGTGAGTACTGGGATGCCCATAATCGACGGACCCGACGGATTTCGATGACTCTTTGGGCCCATTCCAATCGACGAGGCCTGTCTACAGGTAACAATCTTTGCGTAAATTGAATCTTATACGGGAATAAATGCAAATCGATGCGGATCATTCGTTGTAAAGTGGTCCGAGCAATGCCCAACTGCTGAGAACGGCGATTTTGGGATGTCCTTGTCGGTTTTGATTTGACCTCTTTGAATTAGAAAGAGCATCACCAGTCGAAAACCTTTCGTACAAACGTTAAATGGTGTTCTTTTCACATTATTTAACTTTTTATACGCACGTTGAATTTTCACAATTGACTTCTTTTGCTGAATGTAAATTTCAACAATTTGGGAGCGCTCGCGTGACATGTACTGTTCCATGGTAAAAATCTGCTTGGACTGACGCTTCCAACGCGGTATGTCATTAAGCGATCTGACGTCTCTGTCAAAAGATACAGGGTTGCCAGATGGGTCCGTCGAATATTGGGTCGAATATGCCATAATTTATATACTTTCATATAAATGAAGCCTAGGGGTTTGGTCGAGCTATGCTTCCAAATTATGGTGTGCGTCTTGAAGCTGCTCTACAAATAGAGAGGCCTGTGGCCAAATAGAGAGCCTGTCTCCAATCGGCTATTTGCTTTTCATGAGAAATTTTCACACGACAGAAATGCACTCAGAGGTTTGGCATTACATGTCGAGGGAAGGACGCTGTTAGAAAACTTTTTTGACTTCTCGATTTTCGAGTCCACAATGGACATTGAACCAGGGCTAACCCAAATGGCAGTCATGCAGAAACTACCTCCACGCGGCTGCAATTCAGTAAAAAAAAAGTACCACAATTTTTCATGTTTCATGTTCGAAATCAACAGCTGATATGACGCACATAAGCACACCCAGCCTGAAGAACTAAAATATTGTACCATATTTACTACTAAGTAGAGACATATGAATGTACATATTTACATGTTAGTCTAACAATTAAAGTAAGTTTTCTGCAATAAATATCCAAGTACGTGCATTCGTAATAATTTTACATTCTTCGTAAAGTTGCCTCCTATCTACTCATTAAGTCGCGCAAGAAGGCATTACGAAGAAACAAATTTACCTAAATACAATGCATTATAAGGTACAACAACAATAAAAATCATAGTATGGAAGTGGGAGCGGATATGCTAAGTTGAACAGCAGACAAATGAGCGGTTGCTAGTTTTTCTTTTCTTAGCTAATCGTACAAACGAAACAATACCACTCCAACAACACTTTGCGTACAATTTTCAGTTCACATTTGTATCAAATGGCTAATAAGTGACGACCATATTCTGGCGCGGATATAGCACCAGCACTGCCATTGCATGCCGCAATCAACCACCAGCATGAACAGCAAAGTCAGTGTGGCGTTTTGGTGTTGTGGTGTTATCTGAACCTGAACGCAATTCTTCTTCAACTCGTTTCCTGCCTGCATTCATCAGCGCACACTGATATGGCAATTTATGTTTAGCCACGCTTCAGCGACAATAAAGAAAGTAAAGTACGTAAGTACGCAGAAGCATGCATACGTTCTGTGTTTGTATTAGGAATGTCAGTCCCGAAAAGCCCGGAAAAGCTTGTATTAATCCCGCGAACTCGAAAATTTTCAATACCGAATTGAAGGAAATAAAAAAAATTACTTAAACACGAATTGTTTCTAATAAAAGCTTTTCGATTTCCAAGAAACTTTGGTTTAGTTTACTCAATGAAGTATAAATGGATGTGAATAGAAAACTGGATCATTCATATTTACAAACAAATCAGATCATTCAATCGAACTGGGGGCAGGTTTTGTTGTCCTTAATTATTTTTTTTACAAATCAAGCTATTTAACACATGGGCTGAAAAGTTCCGAGCCAAACAAAGAACTCACGTTTTTTTTTTTTTTGTTCAAAATTAGCTTTATTCATCAACGTAAATTCCGCCGCTCTAACATTTCATTGCTACTTTTGAAGAACGATTTACCTTTTGTCCCAAAATAGGCCTCAGTTTCAGCGAACGATATTTCTTACCGGCGAGCATTTTTTAGGTATGCGAACAGCCAGTAGTCGCTGGGAGCCAAATCTGGCGAACACGGTGGATGTAAGAACAATTCAAGTTTAAATTCATGTAGTTTTGCCATTGCTTTGATTGACTTGTGACACAGTGCGTTGTGTTGATGATACAGAACAGTGAGCAAATTCGGTACCCTCTTTGTGCAGAGCTTTCTCATAGTCGAATACTCATGCAATATAAAGCCGACGCGTTCTTTTGGTATCTTTACGTTATCAGCTAGCTTACGCAACTTCACTTTTCGATCAACCAAAACGGTTTTGTGGATTTTTTTGATGTTTTCTGGTCTTAGCACCTCATTTGGACGCCCACTGCGTTTGACGCCTGCAAACCATCATTTCATTATTGTTTCTGATGCAGCGGAGTTCCCATAACACTTTTCGAGCCATTGCTTCGCTTTAACGGTATTTCTTCGCATCAAGAACCAATTTTAAATTAATATTCTAAAGCACGAAATACTTTTGGAACCATTGTTTTGAAAATAAAAAAAGGAGCGTCACTCTTAGCACAATAACTCACGAACTAATAAATGGAATATCATGAAATTTTAGCAGCTATCTTTTTAAGGTTAGTACTAACTGAAAAGCAGGTGAATACAATGAAACTTATGCCATTTATGTGTTAGGCCCGAGACTTTTCAGCCCATGTTTTATGTATATATGGTTTGGGGAAAAATAAATCCATTATTTATCCATCAAATTTAAAGGCAAACAGTTTAAAACTGTTTTTTTGTCAATCTTTAGGGGCGATGCTACGACAACTAACATATCGGTCAACTTCGATTATTTCTGTGATTTTATCGACATTGTAGACATTTTCTTTAACATCAAAAGATATTCACGCCTGAACGGAAGCGATGAAACCCAAATTACAAGTAAGTAGCTGTTACCCTTGGCCGTCATAGCCGAATAGGTTGGTTCGCGACTACCATTCGGAATTCGGGGAACGTAGGTTCGAGTCTCCGTGAAGCACCAAGATGAAGAAAACGTTTTTTCTAATAGCGACCACCCCTCAGCAGACAAACGGCAACCTCTGAGTGTATTTCTGACACGAAAAAGCTCCTCATAATAAAATATCTGCAGTTCGGAGTCGGCTTAGCACTCTAGGACCCTCCATTTGGGGAACAACAACAAGGAGCACGCCACAAATAAGAGGAGGAGCTTGGCCAAACACCTAACCGAAGTGTACTCGCCAATTATTTATTTATTTATTTAATAAATATCTGATATTTAAAATTCAGTTCATCTAAAATTTTAATTAATTTTAAAAAATGTAATTTTATTTAATGGTATATTTAATATTTTCAGTTAATAAAAAGCTGAAGTCCCAAGTATAATCCCGCGATAGCTGTTAAAACATCCCGAAATCCCGAAATCAAAATTTATCGCCAAGCTTGACATCTCTAGTAATCACATCTGAGTTCACAATAGTAGCAAAGCGAAATATTGCAGAACGAAATATTTTTTCTTTCATTTTTTTACCAAAAAATATCATTTATACTATAACAAAAGTTATATAACTCAAGCCCTACACTTTGTACAAAATTAAAAAAAAATCAATCATCAAAACTTCAAACTTTTGAATCAGAATTAAAAAAAATCGATTATGCAGTATATAACATAACTCAATGGCATGAGTTACAGGGTCAAGACGGACGATATGACTCCGAAATGCAATTGGATGAAGAAATTCCGAACAACATTAGAAGAAGGGGGTGGAAAAGAGGAATGAAACCAAGCCCAAATACTCTTAACATATTTACTGACCGCTCGAAAATGTTAAACGGAGTAGATGCCGGGAAGTATTGCGTAGAGTTAGGCATCAGTTCAACCGTTCAAGCGGCATGTGCACTGTAGTACCTTTCAAGCGGAAGTCATTGCTGTAGGAAAGGCTGCAGAATTAGTTATCGCAAAGACATCGAAAAACTCCAAAATAAATATATACTTTGACACTCAAGCAGTATAAAGACAATAAAGTCATTTGAAATTTCATCTAAAAATGTTCTTAAAAGCAGGGAAGTCATAGAGAGATTGGCCGCAGACAGACGGCTGCACATCTTTTGAGTGCCAGGATATAAAAGCATTGCTGGAAATGAAATTGTACAATAGATGAGATTGCCCAGAGCGCAGCTTACATGCCATTAAAGACGTTCCACAATGGCATAGTTGCGGACATGAAAGGACGGATAGACAATCTAGCCTCTTACGAAACCGCGAAAATCATATGTAAACAGAATGCAGATAAATACAGCAGATTCGTACTAGAAAAGAAAACAGAACCATCGTCGATTTACTGACAGTCCAAAATTTTGCTAGCGGCACACGCATCCGAGATAGGAATTACTAACAATGATAACTGCAGAGCTTGCAATGAACTGGAAGAGAACTCCTTCTATGCTCGTGCCCTGCATTAGCTAGAACACGAATGAAATGCTCCGGAACTCTACAACATGAGAAGTTGGAAGACATCTCCGAGTTTACTTAGATTCGCAAAAACGCAGGCGTATTACCAGTTGCCTACTATAGAGAAACGTAAAGGTCTAGTCCCATCTGGTAACACTAAGGACCAATAGTTCTATGTGATGGCTTTCAGCCAAGCTGGTCAACCTAACCTAACGTATGCAGTTTTATAGGCCATAACATTTTGTAATAAAGTGCAACCTTCAAGTGGCTCAAAAATCATATAAAGTTTTAGCAATTTTTCCCCAAGCGGTCTTATTTTCTCCATATAAGCAAAATTTCTAACATTCGTTGTATTGAACAAAATTAATAATTTTAAGCCACTTTAAACCAAAATGCTATAATGAGCTAGAAAACTGCATACCTAGAATTGTTCTAAAAATTCTGACTGAAATTTCGATTAAAAAATAATAATAAAAATAAATAAATAAGTGCAGTGTACTCTCTCTTAAGGGAGGAACCCATGCTTAGGCAAATTAAACGCAGAAAGTGGCGATGAATAGATCACACATTGAAAAAACCACGAGAATGACACTAGACTGGAACCCGCAAGGGAGCAGAGATCGCAGTCGAAGAGCTCAGCCAAACAACACTTGTAGAAGGTCGATACTGCGCGAACTAGCAGATGCCGACATCTCATGGGACGGTGCAAAAACAACAGCACAGAACCATGCACGATAGAATAGTCTTGTCGAGGTCCTTTGCTCCCGAGAGGAGTGAACAAGGAAAAGAAAAACTCTCTCTTAAGCGGACACCTAACGAACTGAAAAATTTGTCCTTTTATGGGAGGCGTCCGCTTATGAGAAAATTTAAAAAAACTTAAAATAATTTGTGACTGACTGATTAATATCATTTATCAAAACCAGAGCAGATATACACATAAATATTTGGCAAAATAAACAAAATTCGTGTCCATGAGGCTGTCAGCTCAGAATGAAATAAGGCGAATTCATTATTTGTTTTCTAGTTTCTCAATACTTTGCTTTGACCATCAAACGTACAAAATATTGTTGTTGGTCTAGTGCCACCACCTTTTATGAATGCGCCTTGCTTGGTGGTATATATGAAGATCAGTAGGCAATTCAACGCCTTTGAGGTCGCTGTGATATATAGAAGGAGCGTTTAGTTTTTTCATTGTTTAATAAGCCGTTTTACAAGCATTGAATTAGTCACCAATCTCATTTTCTAGTTCATTTTCTAGTTCATCTTCAGAAGAGTTGCCACTTCAATGTAGATAATTTTTGTTTCTTCATCATTTTTGAAGACTTCAATACCTAAATTAATATAGATTCGACGTCAACTTGGATTTGTTTCTGAGCTAGAATGTTGAGCAACTGCCGGTAGTGGAAGCTCATCCTCTGCGGTATAACCGTTCTATGGCCATTAGGTAAGTTTGTTTTCTCAAAGTCAACTTCCCCTTAACAATTTTTTAACGTCTATGAACTCACTTAAATAAATCGATAGCTTAACTTTAAATGCGTTTTTCGCAAAACTATGTTTTTGAACTGGTGATCACTATAACTTAACCCCGCTTGGTAGATTTCAATAAAATGTATACTGCTTTTGAAAAATATAAAAAACTGGTGCCTGCTCGAAGGAATGTTTTTTTTTTTCAAAAATATCGATTTTTTTTAAACATTTGTTGGTTTTTTCGAAAATCTGAAAACTATTTCCTGAGGCCGCCATGTTGTTAATCCTTAACTACATTCGTGTGGTTAATTTCTACCCCACGCTTCAGTTTTTTGCTTGGAACTGAGTTTTGAAATTCCGTTTATTCTCAGTTCTTGTTATGATCTCGCGGCGTGAGGATGTTTATTTCGTTAAGTGGAATAATAGCTGTTGTAGGTAGACGCTGGGGTAGATAATTACCCCTCGAATCTAGTTACATAATTTTTTTTAACATTTGGTAGTCGTTTTTTTTTTAACTATTTAGTGAAAATGAAACGTTTTTTGACGTAAGAAGAAATAGCACAAATTTGTGAAGTAGAAGAGTTATCCGAAGATGACGAAACAAATAAATTTCTAGAAGATAGTGATATCAGCGACTGCGAAATTGAAAGTAGCAAACATGATACAGAAAGTGAAAGCAGCAGTTATAGCAGCAGTGAAGATGAAGAAAATGAAGTGGATTTCACAAGAAGAGAGTTTGGCTATTTTTATGGGAAAAATAGATTAAAATGGGCAAAAACTGCACCTGCAGCATCAAAAACAAGGGCACACAACATTATAAATCTTTTCCCGGGCATCAAAGGTCCACCTACAGAAAAACCAAGGTTGACACCTCTTGAGTCATGGTCTTATAACCGATGAGATTATATCTTACATAACATAAAAAAATAAGTCTTACTAATGAAATCGAAATGTTTTTAGAGCTGAGATGAATATGAACAGGTTCTTATTTTTGCTAAATGTTCGTAGATTTGATGATATGTATAGTGCACTCGCACAGACAGAAGAGAGACTGATCGAGTGGCTCTAATTTCTTATATTTTTGACAAATTTATGTTGAACTGTAAATCAAATTTTATATGCTCAGAATAGTTGACAGTATTTGAGATGTTAGTGCCCTTTAGAGGCCGTTGCCTTTTACGGGTATACATGAAATCAAAACCAGCAAAATATGGCATTTAAATTATGTGTATGTGCGATACGAGAACTCATTATTTATACTCTGCTTTTGTATATCAAGGAAAAGAACAGATAAGTCGTGACACTTATTCAGTACCTTCCAAGATTGTCTTAAAGTTGGCAGAGCCTCTATTCGGAGCGAATAGAAACGTAACTGGTGATAATTCGTTTTCTTCAATAGAACTGGTTGATGCTTTAAAAGTAAATGGTTTGACTTATGTTGGAATCATGCGTAGAAATAAAAGAGAAATCCCTAAAGATTTTCTACCAGATAAATCGAAACCAACTCAGTCATCCTTGTTTGGATTTGTTCGAGATAAAACTTTAGTTTCATACGTTCCAAAGAGAAATAAATCTGTCATCTTGGTATCATCGATGCACCATTCAGCTGATATTGATCCGCACAGCTTGAAACCTGAAATTATCGAATTTTATAACTTTACCAAAGGTGGAGTCGATGCACTTGACCAAAAGTGTGCTATATATTCAGTATTGCGAAGATCGCGGCGTTGGCCAACAACCATATTCGGTGCTATTTTGAATATAGCGTCTGCTAACAGTTTTGTTATTTGGAAATCATCAAATATTGAAAGCAAATTGTCTCGACGTGATTTTGTAAAAGACCTGGGAATGTCTTTAATCAAACCTTACCTTAAAGAGCGTAGCCTCGGGGCTGACTATGACAACGAAGCTGGACCAGGTCAGTCAAAGAAATCAAAAAGTGCTCGTTGCTTCATACGTCCGCCTACAAAAGACATGAAAACAACTAAACTCTGTTCAAAGTGTAATAATTTTATTTGTAAAAGTCATTCTAAAGGCACAAAAATATGTACACAATCTGGTAAATGAAATCAGTTCCTTTTTTATGTAGTATTTGTAAGATTTCACTGAAGACTGAATATGCTAAAAGACCCCATGTCAGAATTTTTATGTTATTTTGTTAAAGATTTTTTGTTTTACTGTTATTTTTATTTATATTTTTTTAATACGAATTACCAACAAATAATTTTTAGAATCACTTTTGAAAGGTTTTTTTTTTGACAAAAGTTATTTATATTAAATTATATTTTTAAGAGCAAATTTTTGAAGGTGCTATTTTTTGTTTTTATTGCAACATATTTAAATAAAAATAAATATGTTTTTAATTAAGAGGTATCCGTCGTTGTATTTTATACTAAAACTTCTTTTTTAATTCAATGCCTTGAAAAATATGATAAAAAATGTATTGGGGTAGAAAACTACCCCACAAATGTAGTAACGTAAGTAAATATAGCGAAGTAGTTGAGGGTTAATTTTGAAAAACTAAAAAAAGTCTTCGATCAGGCACAAGCCTATAGTATCTATTAAAAAAACTAATTTCGCTTGTCCGATTGACTTTAGATGAATCTCCAAGGACTTGTGATTGACACCGCAAGGGACTTCTGGAGAAACGGGCTCCATCCAAACAACGATAACTCTTACAATTATTACTTTTTTATTGAAATTTTGCTAAAGTCAAGTCGAAACATGATGATTAATGCTATGTTTTTATTTTTGTAAAATAAATCAATTGACTAGCAAAAAAAAAAGATGATAGTAAAACATCATTTTTTCGAGCCTCTGACTACCCCTCACGCCTTATGAGATAACTAAAATATCTTTGGTGAGCGGAAAAAGTGTCCGCGTCTTGTTATGGGAGGGTTGTCCGCTCAAAAGGGAAAACTTAAAAAAAATCGCAATAGATTTTTGCGGTACGTTTAAGAGAGGTGTCCGTTAGGAGAGAGTACACTGCAATATCCCACGCTGCTATTATTTTGAACACAAGTGTATGTACATACAAATCGATGCATTCAGTACATAATTAGATTTAATACATACAAACCATATTTGCGTACATTGAAAGACATTTGACTGAAGCACGTCATTGCTCAAGCTTTAGACGAAGAGTAGGGAAATTTTTAAATGTTCGCCGTACATAAGCAGTTATGTACATACATATGTTATATACTATTTAAACATTACTGAAGAAAGAACATATTTCTCGCATGTTAAAACATTTTCCAAACCCTCTAAGCCATTCTTGCCATTTGCTACTCCGGCCAAAGCAAGCGTGTCTAATGCAATGCTTGCAATGTAATGAGTTGCATAAACAAAATTCGCGAATTATCGAAGCGCGAAACTTCCTAGCACCACTACAAAAACAACTTCATTAATAATGAACCGAAACTTCGATAACCTACAGACAATTGCATTAGTATGTGAGTGCATATGTGTGCATGAATTTTTAAATGGACTTATTTTCATAGTTATGTATTGCAGTACACACATAAAAGTATGTACATACATATATACGTATACCAATAATTCACAGGTGAGCTATGCTTGCATTACAATAGCATAAATTAAAAAAACTATGTAGGGATGGATGTACATATATACATATTTAAACATTGAATCGCGTGCTGCTTCGAAATGAATTTGTCTGAAATGTGCAACTGCAATATTTTTTGTTTTTTTTTTTATTTCATATGTACATATAATGAATGCAACAACACAAGTTTAGAAGCGAAACACAGATATCTTTTGAATACACAGTGCGTTACTATCTAATTTATCTAATGCAAGCGATCTGAATGGGAAAAGAGGTTCGGTACTAAAGCAGGCTTGCTCAAATATGTTAAGCCCTCACCTCTGTGACTGCCAAAAACGTAAGGAAAGTTAACTAAATTGTACTCGAAGCTCAACGTGGGACATTCAGAGAGTTAGCAAATTAGCTTTGAGTGCAGTGCAGAGCGATTTGTTACTAAAACAGCATCGGAAAGCTTAGCGATAGCTTTTATCCAATGTTATTGGAGGTCTCATGGCCGAGCTAGAGATATGTTTCTACGAATATGGCATCGAAATGAACCAACAATCATGGGAAGCACCTTCAGAGGCGCCAAGGCACAAAAAATCACGACAATGTCGATCGCTGACCGTTTTCTTTGATTATTGTAACCCATGGGCTGAAAATTGGTAGGGTCCAATGACTCCGCCGGACCATAAACCGCACCAGACAGTCACACGTTGAAGATAGAGAGGCTTTTCAACAATTACTCTAGGCCCAGATCCGACAATTTTGCTTGTTGACGAAGTCATCGAGGTGGTAATGGGCCTCATCACTCAAGATGATTTTTCGATGGAATTCCGGACCATTTTCATGCATTTCAACGACCCAATTAGCAAAGACACGACGTTGTTGATGATCGGCCGGCTTGAATTCTTGTGTTAACTGGACTTTATAAGCCTTAAGACCCATATCTTTATGCAAAATACAATGTAATGACGTTTGTGGAATACCTAATTCCAAAGAACGACGGGGAATGGACAAAGCTGGGTTTTCTTCAACACTTTCGGCTACAACAGCAATATTTTTGGGCTGTTCTTGAGTGACGTGCACGGGCTTTATTTTTCACATCACTAATTTGTCCCAAAAGCCCGAATTTTTTCACCCATTTCTGTATTGCGGTCCGACAAGGCGCTTCACGATGACCCAAAAATGTTCGAGTTTTATGAACCGTCTCTGCCAAATTTTCACCATTTTTATAGTGAATTTTAATAATTTCAATGCATTGTTAAGTGTGTATGGTTCCATTTTTATTAATGGCGTAGTTTCTACTTTTCAAATATCAAAAAATGACAGCTTCAAAAGTGACATCTTCCGAAATAGCGGGCTATTCAAAATAACACCTGTTATTGGAAAACCCTTTATATCAATAAAGTGTACTAACGTCCTTTCCATTTTTTAATGCGAACAGAATAAGCAGTCGCAAAGTTATGGCAGTAATGGCGAAGCAAATGTACGCCATTTTATGGCGAATACACTTCGCATCTCACTCGCTTCGCAAGTGGCAATACCAGCTGAAATATTTTATTTTGGAATAAAATCCGTTCATTTAAAAAGACTGTACTTAAGAAACCCTTAAAAATATGCAATTAGATGTCGAGTCTATGTTTGTTTGTGCGTGTTTTACATATATAGGGTGGCACAATAAGGCCGCAGATTTTCTTTTATAAATAAAACACACAACAAAATTTGTCGAAATGATTTGATTTTATTTCCTCATGTTTTTTAGTCTAAATGCGCATAGTTTGAGCTGTATATCATTTATGGCATGTATGATTTTATTTTCCAAACAGGTCGGTCGTCCAAAAATATCTTAGGGGAGAACTGTCCTTTAGTGCTATGATCAAAACGGCGCTTTACAGGTAGTGCTACTTGAGGAGTGCCAGACCGGCACATCAACCATTTCACCTACTTACCTACCTACGGTCCAGAAGGAAGTTGAAACGTCAGGAAAAACTTGGAACGAAATCAGTCTTCTTGCAAAAAAATAGAACCAGATGGAGGCGTTTTACTGAGGCTTTATGCTCTAGTGGGAGAAACAGGAACCGCTGATGTTGATGATGATTTTATTGTTCAGCTCGGAAATCGACTCGAGTTATTGGCAAAGATCATACTTTTCACTTTGCCCCAGAGAAAAAAGTCGAGTAGTAACGAATCGCAAGATCTCGGACGGTCATTAGACCTCCAGGCTTCTCCAGGAAACATACATATTGTCCAAGTCGATGTCATCTAATTCAAGCTTTACAAAGTTTATTTTAATGTTGGGTAAGACTCCGTCAGAAAATATGAGATTTGCAAGTGGTCTTTCGATTTCTTTGAAACTTTGGGAAATATTAGTTCTAGGTAAGATACATTCAAGCCTAAAAGGATTTTGAAAAATTTTCAAAATTGAGTCATCTACGCCATGTTGAATATCGGGACCGTGTTTTTTCAAAAATCAATATTTCTTGAACCGGTGGATGGATTTCAATGCAATTTACAGACAATATAGAAACAAATAAGTAGTTTAAATTAGTATTATGTAAAAAAAAAATTTCGAAATTTTGACCAAAAAAAAGTCAAAAAATTTTTTTGAATCAATTTTTAGTTGATTTGGCCACATTTTTAGATTTTCTGTTATACACGTAACGATTCCTTATGATTTAACCTTTATTTTGAAAAAAAAATTTTATGGTGTCTATAATAGTTCTCGAGATATTGCGATTTTAGTGGAAGCGCGCACGCACTTTCGCGTACGCACGCACGGTTCGCGCTGCGTTATGTGTTCCTGTATGAAGTGACTGGAGCAGACTGCTCCAGGTCTGTGCGCGTTTTTCTACTCCTGCGCTGCGTAACCGCGAAATTCACGGTGTTCGCTTCCACTAAAATCGCAATATCTCGAGAACTATTATAGACACCATAAAATTTTTTTTTTCAAAATAAAGGTTAAATCATAAGGAATCGTTACGTGTATAACAGAAAATCTAAAAAAGTGGCCAAATCAACTAAAAATTGATTCAAAAAAATTTTTTGACTTTTTTTTGGTCAAAATTTCGAAATTTTATTTTTACATAATACTAATTTAAACTACTTATTTGTTTCTATATTGTCTGTAAATTGCATTGAAATCCATCCACCGGTTCAAGAAATATTGATTTTTGAAAAACACGGTCCCGATATTCAACATGGCGTAGATGACTCAATTTTGAAAATTTTTCAAAATCCTTTTAGGCTTGAATGTATCTTACCTAGAACTAATATTTCCCAAAGTTTCAAAGAAATCGAAAGACCACTTGCAAATCTCATATTTTCTGACGGAGTCTTACCCTGTTACGAAAACCTTCACCGTCCACCGTCTAATGATGCGTTAACAGCATCATTTTCGAAGAGTACGATCCAGTGCAGGTGTGAATTTTCATTACTCTAATATTGTTGTATTGTTACGTAAACATGTGGCTCATAGTGCTCCTGTTCGTAATGCAGAGCAGAGTTCATAAGTAGTTTACACGTTTCAGAGATGGTTGTGAGGACATATTATAAATGACAATGAACATAACAATTTTGGGCGGCCCGAAAATCAGTAATCACCGAAAACTCCATCGAAATTGTTCGTAAATTTATCAAACATGAGCCGAAATCATCGTTGCAATTCATGGAATCGGAGTTGAATATCTCCAAAACATAGATTTATCGTATTTCAACTGATAATTTGGGCTTACGAAAGGTCTGTGCACGTTTCAATCCGCACAAGTTAACTGAGGACCAAAAATGACTCAGAATCCAACATTCGAAAGACCTCATTAAAGAGGCGAGTAAAGGCGAGAACTTCCTTTACATCATTGTAACTGGTGATGAAATGCGGTGTTTCCAACAGAAACCTGAAACTAAGCTTTAAAGTGCCGTATGGATGGCCCCAGACGAGCCATCATCAAAAAAAACGCATTTGGAGAGTCAAAAATCAAGTCGATGCTCATTTGTTTTTACGGTTCCAAGGGGATTGTCCGCAAGGAGTTCGTGCCAACGGGCCAAACCGTCAATGCAATTTTATATCTGGGCGTTTTGAAGCATTTGTTGCATCGCATTCGTCAAAAATTCGCCCTAAATTCCGCGAAGAAGAAAGCAAGCGCTTATTGCATGATGAAGCACCATCTCATCGATCCACTCTTGTGGCTGATTTTTTGACTAGAAATCACATTTATCGCATTTTAACCATCAATCACTCACCGTATTCACCTGATATGGCTCCCTGCGACCGTAGAGGCCATCCAAAAGGCTTGTACCGACATCCTGAAAGACATTCCGGATTCCAGTCAATGACCTGAAACACTCTTTCGAAAAGCTTTTAGATCGCGCAAAACAGAGTTTCGAGCCCAGAGGGGACTATTTTGTATAAAAAAACTCGAAGTTATCAGGTCAAAGCTCCTGTTGTTTCTATTTTAGCTAAGTCTTGCTTATTTTGGGCTTTACCTTATATTGTGCCAAGAAAAATTTACGTACCATTTAGCATATTACTGTCAGCCATCTGCCCCATCCTGAAATCACCCTATACCAACAACAACTCCAGTTATTTACCGCCTGTTAATGTTTTTCCATCTCCCAGCAACCACAAATTGTTGTCATAACATTTTACTGCACATAAAAACAGCACTAGGCGGCACTGTCTTTTGCAAATTTAGTTCGCATTCGGGTTTTCTAAATTATAAAAAAAATATAAAAAGAAGGTTTAATAGTCAATTTGTTAAATTAAAATGGCCAATAGTAAGACAATCAGATTGGATCCAATGTGTGTAACGTTGGCGGATATTCAAAGAGGTGTAAGTTCAGTAAGAATTTTATAGTAAAATAATTCAATGCATAATCTTCCGTTTATTTGTATAATCCGAAAAATATTGCATAGATTACTATGAACAAACAGTTGGGCGAACTCAAAACTTTTACGAAAACAGTAAAATCCGCACACTCCTTGGTTGATTCGGCTAAATACCGGCCTAAACATATTAAAGTAACACTCCAAAAAACTAGCGAAATTCTACTTTTCGAACAACGTAGCTTAACTGTACTGGCAGATACTGAAGAAGGCAAAGCAGTTTCAGAGGACAATGAACGCTATGACTACTTAACTTCTGCTCAGGGTAGGCGGCGTCGCACAATCGACGCCGAAGCACAAACTACCGCACTTCTCTACAAAAGCCGCGATGTGAACACCGAACGCATTCGCACTGACAATGTTGCCTCATATGTGTCGAATTTTGAAATGTTCGACACCTATAAAGATATACAGGCTACGACAAAAAGTGTTGAGTTGGATGAGCATAAGAAAATGGAAATCACCACCTATAAAGTGGAAGGCAAGGATACATTCATCGACATTAACCAACAGCAAAGTTTCCGCTTGGCGCTTATGTTAACCATGCGTGTGCTTGCGGGCAATGTATTCGAGCATCAACAGCGACGCTTTCGTAATATGCGCATGCCAGATCCGCTGGCTGCACAAGTTAACTACCGTTATCGGGTAGAGCTGCTTTGGCGATTCCAATTGCCACACACATTGGCCGGTGATCAGCAAAAGGCTGTTGCCGATCTTAGCTGGTGTCCACACAATGGTGACTTACTAGCCGTGGCATATGGCGTCTATACATTCAGAGATGACAATGCGAACGCAGATGGTTGTGTATGTATTTGGAGTATAAAAAACCCGATCAATCCAGAAAGGTACTACAAATATGAAATTCCCGTCATGACCGTAGAGTTTTCTCCTTATAATCCACAATTACTAGCCGTCGGATTGTCGAATGGCACAATTGAAGTGCTGAACATAACTGAGCTCGAAGCACCTCCTATAGCCATTACAGATCGCCGCACTCTACATAATTGTGAGCCAATTGTGGCTATAAAATGGATTACGCAAAATAAACGGATTGACGGAAATTACTCCGTCGAACCCTTTTTGGCGCTCTCCCGTGATGGTTCCGTAACAAAATATAATATCATTAATAGTCCACACTTATTGGCGAATCAGCTCGTTTTGTTGGACCGCATCGAAGCCCAACCTGAGGGTATACAGTTGGAGAGAGCGCGTGAGCTTCTGCAAGCTAATCGTCATCCACAGGGCTTGAATCTCTGTTTAAGTCCCACACAAGCCGATATTTACTATGTACTTACCGACGAGGGCTGTCTACATAAGTGCTCAACACACTATCCGCGCCAACACTTGAGCGTACTGCAAGTGCAGGAAGCCGGTGCCAATGCAATGGACTATTCGCCGTGGTCACCGAAACTCTATTTAACCTGTGGCAATGATTGGTGAGTGCAATAAGGGGTTAGGGGTAGTCAGAGGTCCGAAAAAATTATGATTTTCTATCATTTTTTTTTTTGCTAGTCAAATGCTTTGAAAAATAAAAACATAGCATTAATACATTATGTTTCGACTTGACTTCAGCATAATTTCAATAAAAAAAAGTAATAATTGTAAGAGTTATCGCTGTTTGGGTGAAGCCCGTTTCTCCAGAAGTCCCTTGGAGATTCATCTAAAATCAATCGGACAAGAGAAATTAGTTTTATTAATGGGTAATCTTGTGTCTGATCGAAGCTTTTTTTCCAAAATTAACATATTTTTCAGATTTTCGAGAAAAAACCGACAGTTAATTGTTTAAAAAAAATCGAAATTTTTGAAAAAAAAACCTTCGACCAGGCATGAGTTTTTTATGTTTTTCAAAAGCAGTATACATTTTTTTGAAACCTACCAAGCGGTTTTTAAGTTACAGTGATCACCAGTTCAAAAAACATAGTTTTGAGAAAAACGCATTTAAAGTTTTGCTATCGATTGCCGGAGCGCCTTTGTTAATTGTTGAATAACTCGAAAAATATTTGTCGGAATCACTTCTATTTTTCACAAAATATTTTCAAGATATTATACTTTAAGAAAATGCAAAAAAATGCCAATTTTTTTAAAATACTGACTACCCCTAACCCCATAAATTCTGCAGAGCACCTGTTGTTGACTTTTTCTGCGTATGCAGAAACTTTAAAGTAAAAATTAATATATTCTGATGAATGATATTTTCGAAATATTAATTATAAAAATTTACTTGCAGGTCAGTAAGAATTTGGTTGGATGATATTTTCCAGCCGATAATCACATTAAAGCACCATGTAGAGCCTATACACTGCGCCTTCTGGAGTCGTACACATTCCACAGTTATCGTTTCATTGAGTCGTAACTCGGTTGATGTTTGGGATATCAAGCAAAGCATATTGAGACCAATGTCATCTACAAGATTAAATGGTGAAAATTATACGTGTTGCAAGTAAGCAGTTTGACTCTATGAAAAATGAATATTGGGTCAAATTCAATATTCAACTTCTCCTTACTTTTTCTCTACATACTCGTATTAACCATATTTTTAGATTATCGCTTTGTAGTCGCTCATTAGCTGTAGGCAATGAAGCTGGAAGCGTTTTGATGATGGCTTTCGAAGATATGCCATTTCCGGCATACTATCAGTACGATCAATTGGAGAAATCAATTCTCAGCTTGCTGTCCAATGATAAAAATATGAAACATAAGGTGAAGAGTATCGGCTTCTTTGGATATTCAGAACATGTTAGATTTAGACCAAAAAAACGTAGTAAAAGGTATAAAAAACCACAACAGGGTACGCACTAAGGCAATGGAAAAAATATTAAATATTCAATAATAACACGTGGGCTGAAAAGTCCCGGGACTATCACATAGATTGCACCAGTTTTATTGCTGAGGTAGATTTACTCAAGACTGCGTAAAAAAAGCAGAACTCAAATCAGTTGACTTAAACGTCACCTTGCGGTTGTTACGGGAACTTTTTGATCAAGATAATATATGTAAATATATTTGCCGCTACTGAAGCTTATAATTAATGTAAATGAAGAGACTCGTATGTATGGCAATGAATACTTACCACGTTCGAATGTTTCTGAGTAGTATACACGCCTTCAATATGGCCAAGAAGACGTAAAAGATGTTAATATTGGTATATTTAGCCCCTTCGATGGGTTATTGAAGGTTAAACTTTTCGTACTATCTTGAATTTTGGAAGACGCGGCTATTAATACGTTTCTAACCGAGAACAGAAACCCAGAACCATTCGCTTTAATCGTCGGATATTACGCCATGGGTCTTCTCTCTGATTATAATCATTAATAATTATTAAGGTAAAATCTATATAAACAAATGCTGTTTGAGTCCCTTGAAGCTTTGAAAGAGAAAGCGGCGCAGGACGTGAAGGCGCTGAAGAAGGCTTCAATGTTTCGAGCAAGAAAAGATTCGTAAATGTATATTGTAGGTTTGGCAAGTATTTTAACGTCCGAACAACCCTTTAAATTTATTTGCTTGCGAAGTTCAATAAGTACCCGTGTTTGATAATAGAGGGCGCTCATGAAAGAAGTTGGTGTTAGCGTCATTCCCTATCATCTATGAAACGCTGTCATCTATTTCGGACCATCTAAGGCGTGTTTCATAATTTTCGCTAAAATGGAAAAAGACCAGAATCGTGCGGTAAATCGCTTTTAGTTTTTGGATGGGAAAAACTACCAGGATCGCCAAAGTTGTATGCTGTCTATGGGGACACATTAAATATTGAATTTAAATTACGAATTTAAACGTGAGCGAACATCCGTTTTTGATAAGAAGCGACCAGGATGGCCGGCAGTCGGGGTTACGGAATGACAATTAATATTTTACATGATAGGTTGGCGATGAAAAAATGGTCGGAACGATAGGTGCCCCGATAGCTCACATTGGACAACAAGCGGATGCGACGATTAACTTCGAAGCAGTTTTTGGAGCAATTTAAGCGAGATCCGACGGAATTTTTGAGTCGAGTTGTCACCGTTGATGAAACCTGGATTCATCATTACTCCCCAGAAACTAAGCAACAAACAAAAAAATGGATTTCTCCCGGTGAATCTGCTCCAAAGAAGGCGAAGACAGCCCCATCGGCCGGGAAGATCAAGGCGACGATTTCTTGGAAAGAGAACGGCGTCATCCTCATATCTTTTTTAAAATGGAAAGAACGATCACTGGACAATACTACAGTGAGTTATTGGACCGCTTTCACAAAAAATTGAAGGGGACACAGCCACATTGGCGCAAAAAAAGGTGCTGTTTCACTATTATAATGCATCAGCGCATTCATCCGGTGTTAACGCCGCCAAACTGTATGAATTGCTGCCGTACCCCCCGTATTCCCCCGATCTGGCTCCCTGCCTCTTTTTCTTGTTCCCAGCATGAAGAAATAGCTCACGGGAAAAAGATGTAGTGCAAAGGAGGAAATCGTTGCCGAGACAGAGGCGTATTTTGGGAAGTTCAACAAATACTATTTTTGGAGGGATTAAAAAAATGGCCGGAGCGTTGGGAGGAGTGTATCTTTTTAAAAGAGGACTATGTTGAAACAACTTTTTTTTAAATGGTGCTTAAACTCTTAATGGGCTTTAATAAATTTGATTAAATTGCAAATGGTCTTGAAGTTCTTAGATTTTTGCCAGCCAACTTATCTAAAGTTCATACGGTGGTGGCATTTATTCATTGCATTGCAGTGGCGCCAGCAAGAGGAAGCGGAAACCGCGGTAATAGCGCAGACACACCAAATTTAGCGAAGTCCTCAACCATCTGTGCGATCCTTCTGCCGGAAAAACGTGAAACACAGATGGCGCTCCAAGCAGTAAAGAAGGCGTTGTTCCTAAGCAACGACAGATAGGCATTTCCACCATTTAGGACTGGTAGCGGCACGCTAATCCTCTACCCTGTCAGGAATCAAAATATTAGGTGCGCAACTAAATTCCCGCTGTTTGTCAATAGATGCCGCTAGCACTGTGTGCAAGTCGATTCTAACATAACCTAAACGCCATAAACCAAGCTTAGACATATGGTAAAATGTCTGATTTTGTGCCGAATAATCGTAATTTGCGGGAAGTGTTGATTTTCCTCTTTCATTCGAAAAAAAATGCCGGCTGAAGAGCATCGAGAGCTACAAAAAGTTTATGGAGATGCTGCTTTAAGTGAAACAACGTGCCGAGATTGGTTCCGTCGCTTCAAAGACGGTGATTTTAATGTTGACGACCGTCCGCGTGAAGGAAGGCCCAAAACCTTCGAAGACGCTGAATTGGAGACATTGCTCAATGAGAATCCGTGTCAAACGCAAGAAGAGCTTGCTTCAGTATTAGGAGTTACCCGCCAATCCATTTCCAAGCATTTGCATGCTTTGGGAATGATTCAGAAACAGGGGACTTGGGTTCCTTATGAGTTAAAACCAAGAGATGTTGAACATCGTTTTTTCGCCTGTGAGCAACTGCTCCAACGTCAAAAAGGGAAGGGGTTTCTTCATCGCATCGTGACGGGTGATGAAAAATGGATTCATTACAGCAATCCAAAGAAAGGAAAGTCATGGGGACTGCCCGGTCATGCTTCTACGTCGTCGCCTCGGCCGAATATTCACGCTGCGAAGGTTATGCTATGTATTTGGTGGGACCAAATTGGTGTTATTTATTATGAACTGTTAAAACCAAGCGAAACCATCACTGGGGATCGGTATCGACTTCAATTGATGCGATTGAGCCGAGCACAGCGCGAGAAGCGGCCGCAATACGAGGAGTGGCATGAAAAAGTGATTGTATAGCATGACAACGCTCACGCCTCACGTTGCCAAACCCGGTGAAACCTACCTGAAAGCACTGAAATGGGAAATCCACCCCACCCACCATATTCTCCAGATATTGCGCCGTCCGAGTATCACCTGTTCCGACCGATGGCACATGGTCTAGCTGACCAGCAGCTCCATTCATATGAAGACATCAAAAAATGGCTTGATCCGTGGATAGCCTTAAAAGAGGAACAGTTTTACCGCGACGGTATGCGAGATCTACCAGAAAGATGGTAAAAAGTAGTAGCCAGCCATGGGCAATATGATATCCTTGTGACTATTTTTTTCAGAATAAAGTTGTATTTTCATCAAAAAAACAGCAAGATCTTAGTTGCGCACCTAATAGATTAACGAAACCAACGCAAGGCTGAGTCTTGTCGAGGCCCTATGCCCTCGAGAGGAGTGAACAAGGAAAAAAATGCCATACTCCTAATTTGTGTCGTTGGTATTCAGGGTCTCGGCCTTTAAATTTTAGACATGTCCAACAAGAGTCATGTGGTCTATTTTTAATCTAAATCAATTTTAAACTTTTAAAGCCTTGAATTAAAGTAAACACACACCAATTTTCACAAAAATATCACATTTGTATATGCTTTACTACTCGTACTTCTAATTTATTCAAAGATAAGCGCTTGAGTGATTTTGTTTTACCAAAATATACAAGTTCACCGCAAACATTTTGTCAATTTCATTAAACCTTCTGAGTAAGTATGTATGTAAGTATTGTCACATGTAAGTTAGGCTTTATCACACACCAAGCGAAGGTACGTATGATATTATACAAGCACAAACTGCGAACTCTTTGACCAACATTTCGTTTAATTTACATAAATTTACTTTAAATGCTGATTTCTCGACACTCACTATCAAAGTCAAACACAGAGCTTTGCGCACTACTCAACCACCTTTACTCCAAATCATTTCACTATTGTTGCAAATACGCGCAGTCGTACCAAGAACGTATTTTTGTGCACAATTAACATAGAATTACTCAACAACTCGCTGGATTTCATCTCAATTATATCTCAAATATACTTATGCGTATGTGATTTGTTTACTTCTCGGCTAGCGCTGCGGTTTGGCATTCCATATCGCTCAAGTTCAAAAAATTACCTTATTTGCGGTCTGCTTACGGTTTATGAGAATTACTCGCTATTGCGAAGATTCAGCATCTCTCCGAAATAGGCACGATTTAGCGGTGCAAACGATTAATGTATGTACTCGTATGTAGCTGATAATTCATAAATTCGAATGTTGGCAGTTGCATTTGAGCACTAAATTAAATATAATGACACATACGCATTTTGTGTTGCCGCTTTTAATGCCTGAAAGACAGTTGGTGCGCGCTTTTCCAGCGTCCTATAATGACGCCGTTTCGCCCTATGCCGAGGTGAAGGATTTCTCCAAAGCGGTACGTTTCGAAGCGCAATGGCAGCCGAAATTAAAGTTACGCCCACGCAAAGTCATACTCATTGGCGATGTGGCGGTGGGCAAGACAACGCTGGTGAATAGGTGAGCTGTTGGTGCATTCGTATGCGCAAAACTTTATTAAGTGAATTTTTTCGTGCAGATTTTGCTTTGATAAATTTGCCGAAAAATATAAAGCGACTATTGGTGTTGATTTTGAAATTGAGAATTTCAATGTGTTGGGCCAAAATTTCACGCTTGAAATGTAAGTGGTAAATTTTAATTAAATTGTGCATATAGAAAATTGTAATAAGTTGAATTTAATTACAAATATTTTTAATAATTATTTTTTTTTTATTATATCCAGGTGGGATACCGCGGGCCAAGAACGCTTCAAATGCATTGCGCAAGCTTATTATAGGCATGCAAATGGTATATATTTTTGCCGCACATAACTGATGATTTAGTAAAATTCGTGTCATTCATAACCACTTAATTACAGTTATTATAGTTGTATTTGATATGTCGAAGCCGGAAACACTGAAGTCAACAGCAAAATGGCTCAAAAGCGCATTGGCCGTTAATACAATACAAATGCCGCTTACTTTCTTAGTTGGCACCAAATCTGATCTACTGGTACGTGCATGCATACATACCTACATACGTTGATACATAATTTTGCATACGTATGCATGGAAATGCAATAGTTGCAAATATTAGAATAATATTTAATTGGCGCAACGTTTTTCAGAGCAAAGAAGAATTTGTGCGAGTTGAACGTTTGGCAGCAGATATTGCAGAAGGCATAAAAGCTGAATATTGGTCAGTTTCTGCTCGAACTGGTTACAAGATTGTCGATTTCTTCCAACGTGTAGCCGCGCTTTCCTTTGAGACCGCATGCAAAGATGCCATTATAGAGCGTCATTTTTTGGAGAAATCCGTTGCAGTACGATTACAACGAAAATCAAAACAATGCGGTTAGTTACATAAATACAAATATGTATGGTCATTTTTTCTTAGTAGTCACATTCACCCATTTCAGATTTTCGCAAAACCTATTTAGGTAACAAAGGAACTACGACTAAAGAAAGAAGTTTATGCTTTTGCTCATGATTTTCGAATAATTATAGTTTATACTTTAGTTTATGATTTCGAAATAAAAACAGAAAAATTTAACGAACTACTTAAGAACTACAAAGATACATATGCACATAAATATAGGTAAAAATTTGTATTAAAGGAAGCGGAAGTTGTAATAACTACTCACCACCCACAACCATTTAAATGCAGATATAACACATTCCCTGGATTTGTTTAATGCAAAAATGTCGAATAACTTAATTTCCTTCAATCTCAACACGGCTTTGTTAACGGTATTGAATTAATGGTGTTATATCCCAAATTTAAATTAGTAGTCAAATCTACCAACGGCTGTGCTTGTCGATGTGCAACTGTTTGGACGGTGAGAAGCTGCACTTTTCTTATCACCAAATTGAGCTCTTTTTTGTACGTTGATATTTACTAATTTCGTGCGATTCACTTATCACCACAAAAAATTTCTCGAAACCGAAAACCGAATTTCACTACTTTTATTTTACTAAATTTATGAATTTTTAAGTATTTACTCTTCTAATTCTTTACTCGAAAGCGTTATTTCCTGTTCCTGGATTATAAATTGTCACAGGGTTGCATTCGACATAGTAGCTATGAATGTTTCAATCAAGGCGAATCTATTAAAGGTGGTATCCAAGAATGATAGAGAAGAAGATTGCGCCTTCTGAATTTGCCGTGTCGTAAGAGTCCATCAACAAACAAATAAAAGGTACGGGAATTACTTGTTTGTGAAGAAGAAGAGTAGGCAGGTAAGCAATGGAAACAGCCAAACTCAAGAAATTATACGCACACACATACACTTTCTAGCCACGGCGTTTTCCGCATAAAAACGTAAACAACTGCATTTGGAGGCTTTATACTTATTTGTGCTTTAATAATTTAACACGCGGCACTTCGTTTGCATTAGTTTGTTTAGTTTTAATCTCACAAATCACAATATTATCAAGCTATTTACTGAATTTTCACAAACATGCAACTTCTCCAACTTTTGTTTGTTTGCTGTGCATTGCGAAGGCAGCTGACGTCAGACTTGTCAAAATCGCGAAAAATAAAGTAGCTGATTTTTAATGGCGCCACCTTAGATATTCAAATTGTCTTGAGTGGTATCGGTAAATCCACTGATTGGTTTTTTTTTCGCCGTGGCTGTGGCTGTCAGCCAAGGCGTATATATTAAAGGTGGTGGCACTAGATCAACAACAAGGTGTTGTAGGTTTGATTGTCACGGCAAGGTATTGGCGAAGTAGAAAACAAAAAATTAATTCGCCTTGTGTTATTCTGCGCTGACAGCCACATGGACACAGCTAAAGAAAAAAAGCAAATCTACTGATTTACCAACACCAACTTTAATATATTCGTTTTGCTATCAGCCCAGAATGAACAAGGCGAATTCATTATTTGTCAATACTTTGCTTTGACAATTAAATGTACAAAGCATTGTTGTTGTATATATCATGTAAAAACTTGAGAAAATTTAATGTTAGTATCCCACGGCTTGACAAAAAAAGAGTTATAAGAGGAAAACAAGAGAAAGTGAAAACTTCATCGTTAGAAAAGTTATAATCTAAAGTTACTTGATTTCAAAGTTTGTAAAATTAAACCAATTTCGGTTATTTAAACAAAAAACGGCGTTGCCGGAAGAAACAACATAAAAACAGCATTGAAGATAATAAATGAATAAAAACACCAAGTGTTATAGCTCATGGAGGAAAATTTGGGAGGCGTGGCGAAGATCAGACCGTTAACCGGATCTCAGTGCATTTGAAAAAATCAGCTGATTGTATGACGTAATCGGGATCATGCGGTTTGTTTACAACAAAACTGAAATTTGTGTTGGGGATATACGATAAAAAATCAACACAGCCTTCACTCTTGTTGCTTTTTTGACGTCTGCATAAATGGCATAGACATCTGTGGTCAGAACCATTGTACAGATCCGTAAATAAAAACACTCAAAGCTGGTCGTCAAAAAATGCCCAAAGCTTAAATCACTTGATCCCAAAATGCTGTTACATGGTTGCATGAAAAATTTTTTAATTTTATAGAAAATCGTATCAAAAAGTCTAAAAAATATCGTTAAGTTAGGTTAGGTAGCAATGGTTGCCCAGAGAGTGGGCCCTCTTGGACGAAAGAAGTTTGGTTCATCCTTTGTGATACCATTGCAAGAGGGGAAAAAGAGTAGAAGAAAAAAAACGATAATTTAATATGAAAAAGAGAGGGGTGGGGAGGGTTGAGTGTTTGTGGAATATGAACGGTGACCAATTTGCGGTTGCGTTAGCCGTTTTATGCTGCTGATGAAGTTCATCAATTTTTTTATTTCAAGACCTGCTATATCAGCAGGCGCAAAAAAGAGGTGCGAACCAGGATGCTTGAGTCTCAGCTAAAGAGCAGGTGCTGAAATGATTCCACCTCATCCTCTATACAGCTGACGCAAAAAGCACTCGAAGTAATTCCGATGGCATGTATACGAGTATAAATATCGTACAAATAGAGAAAATTCTAATTTAGCATAGCAACCCCGCCAATACGCTCAAGCAAAAAGAGTTAGCACTCACACTATTACACACTTAGGTGCCTGTCAAACAAATAATAAGAAGAAGATTGTTTTTATTTGGTTTGAACCACGACCTTTCATTGTCACATCCCTCTAGATTTTGTACGGCATGACAGTCGCACTTGTTGCAGCAACGGACTTATTCGGGCGGCCCTATAATTCTGGCTTGACTATTAGGACCTAATGCACAGGCTTTTGTCAACAGAACGCCAGACGGCTGTAATGCTGGTAGCTTTTATTTATTTACAAATAACCAGAAAAGCAAAATGTAATTTTTGTTCAACTGCATGTTTTTTGTTAGCTATATAATAAAAGAGCACGTTTCCAATAAATCTTTTATTAAATTTCAAAACTAGAAAATATTTTAATACTCTTTTAATCAAATTTATTTTATTTTGGGCGTTTTAATTTTCGATTAGCAAATGCAGTGTTGCATTCAGAATTGTACTTCGAACTTTTTCAACGCTTCCTAATGTGTGACATAAGTTGATTTCGAACTCGATATTCGAAAATGTGAACTTCCGCCGTTTTGACAACGACAGAAGAATTTCCTTTCCATTCCTTTTTTTCGTAGTAATGGCACCCAAAAAGCCAGCCGAGAAATCCGGTAAGGAATTTTTAACATTTTAGTGCAATTTTTGTTGCCAAATGTGAATAAAAATATGCCTTAATTAAACGAACATCAAATATGAGTGTATTTAAGTAGATTTACTAGCAATGTTGTGTGAACGTAAAAATAAAAAAAATTATTTGTTGGCCACGCGGTCGGAGTTGCAATACAAAAACTATTGTGCATCGAAGTCGCCCAAAATAGACATATAATGTACGCATTTTGATAAAATTGGACAAAAAGAAAATCGTGCAAATGTGAATTGTTGGGAATTATTACTAATAATTTTCAAATAGCCCATCTGGTTTTGTTTATTAGATGCCTAACCTCATTTTTTGACGTGTTATATTGACATTTTTATAATTAATTATTCTTGTTTTCGCAGCCAAACCGGGCGACAAGAAGCCCGAGAAGAAGCCATCGGCCGCTTCAACTAGCTCTGCTTCAGCTGCTAAACCTGCAGCAGCGAAGAAGGCTGCCCCCGCCAAGAAAAGTGCCGCTCCAGCTGGTGGTGTCAAAAAGCCAGTTGCTAAAAAACCAGTTCCGGCCAAAAAAGCCGCAAGCAAGGCAAAACCAAGCGCAAAGGATGCCAAAACTAAGGCTGCCGCTGGCAAGAAGCCACAATCCCTGTTGGCTAAATTGTCTGCGAAAGCTCGCGCTGCCGCTAAGGGCAAGAAAATCGCCGCCAAACCTGGAGCTAAAGTACAGAAGGGAACAGCGAAGGCTAAGGCTGTTGCCCTCTTGAAGGCAAAGAAAGTGCAAACCAAGGTAGACAAGTTTTTTTGTAATATTGCCAAATATATGTAATAAACGTTATTGGATATTTCCAGATTGTCAAGGGCGCTTTTGGTACTCGCACTCGCAAGATCCGCACCAGCGTACACTTCCGTCGTCCAAAGACTTTGGTGTTGCCACGCCGGCCTAAATACCCAAGAAAGTCGGTGCCAACCAGAAATCGGTATGTTTAGCAATTGTTTAAATGTCCCGAAAATGGTTGTTATTTTAAATTTTCTTCCTTTGCACAGCATGGATGCTTACAATATCATCAAATATCCATTGACTACTGAAGCCGCCATGAAGAAAATCGAAGATAATAACACTTTGGTGTTCCTAACTCACCTGCGTGCTAACAAGAATCACGTACGTGCTGCTGTACGTAAGCTGTATGACATCAAGGTAGCCAAGGTCAATATCTTGGTGAGACCCGATGGTCAAAAGAAGGCCTACGTACGTCTTGCGCGTGATTACGATGCACTGGATATTGCCAACAAGATTGGCATCATATAAACGTCGCGTTATACGTTTCTTTTATATATAGAAATTTTCAAGAAAACAAAATGACGTAAAAAATGGATATAAGTTAATATTATCTAGAATAAAAAAAACAAAAAAATATTTTTTTCCACACATTTAACTTGCCACAAAAATAACATTACAGACGGAGTTTGAAGATAGTTCGACTACTGTTATTCAGTTGGAGGGAAGGTACTTTTTCTTTTACTTTCAGATTTTGCCTTTGAATCGGTACTGTTATAATTGGAGCATATCGGATGTCGTCAGCTGTCTAAAGGTAAATATATAAGAATATACATTTATCGATTTACGCATTTCTATGATGATTATTTAGTAGGAATCTCATTGAATAACAATGTTATCATGAAAACACTTAACTGTCTGATGCATATTTATGTCCTTAACTGAATTAAATATTCACATGCTGACATTTTACTTATACACACATTTCTGCTTTGTTACAGATTTTCCAATATACCGTAATCGAAAGAAACGCTGATTAAAGAAAGGTAAGAAACGCTTATAGTAGAATTTTTTCATATACTGCTGATGATATACTAGTAGGAATCTCACTGAATTTCGTAATGCGTTATTATGAAAACAACTTTACCTCACTGACGACCATTTAAACTTTTCCAAAATGCTTTCATTTATATTTTATAATTCATGCCCAATATCATTTCATTGCAGGTTTTCGTTGGCAGAAGGGAGCTTGTAATACTTACAGGTAATTAAACATGAAAATCGTGTACATTATACCTTTTTAGTGATGATATTTTGTGTAGGAATCTCATTGAATACCGTTTAAAGTATAATGAAAACATCAACTAACTGATCTGACGAATATCATCAGCCTGTTTTGAGTTGAAACCTGTGCTAATAAGTTTTTTTTACTTTATTACAGGTGTTTATCCCTACATTACATGCATCCCAGTTGGCGACATGAAGCCTAATGCTGAAACTTGAATTTGCTTATACATATGTGTATATATTATTGTAATTTATTAACAAAATTGAATAAATTAGTCGTGGCATACGTATCAAAATTTTTTGTTGCTGTGGCAGCAATACAGAAGCCTACCACTGTAATGTAAATCACCGGTCGTCTTCGTCTGGCTCATCTAACGGTAGAACCGGGGAACTTGCTGTTTCGATAGGTTGGGTCCAGAGGGAGAGGGGTGTTGGATGAGTTCGTGGTTCATTCCCATGGCAGCCGGTTCTATGATTTTTCCGAGCCGCCGCCGTAGTGCACCG